>PVJO010003243.1:36950-126579 GCA_004026905.1 Hystrix cristata | reverse complement strand
AAGTAAGATGAAAGGGGAAAAAATGGTAAAGTGTAGTTACACTTGTTGCAAATAGGGAGGGGTGGGTGAATGGAAGGGAGGGGAGGGGAAGGGGGGAAGAGGGGGGAAAACCAAGATGTATCATGTACAGGTACAAAATAACCATGTTGATTATGAGCATTATGTATACAATGTACCAATACATGTTCTTGGTAAAAATAATAAAAAAAATTAAAAAAAAAAAGAAAGAAAATCAGTGATGTATGTGCAGTAGGACACAGCATCAATATCAAACAAACCTATAGAGACAAATCTCCAAGCAAAAACATTTGGGAAAAATCTAAAGATTAGAACTGCAGCTCAGGACACACCCACAGACTGGAGTGGATTCTAACATGGCTAAAGAAATAAAGAAAATGTTGGCATTTTATTGGGAAAGAGAAAAGGAACGTTAAATTGTTTGGGAAGAAAGTTCACTGGTACCAGTAGTGTCTGTCAGAGTGGTAATCAGAGTGGCAGCAGCTGGCTGATAAAAGTAGCAATCTTAAAGTCACCACAGGCTGTTTCGTTGGATTGGGCTTTGGAGATGGTGGGTCGGGAAAGTGTTTATTATAAGCTCTTCTGTGTTCCTACGCTGCTAGCTATCCTTGCGTGACTCGTGTAGTAAGCTGTGGATTACAAAAAAAAATTTTATTTCAACAGTTCCTGTTACCAAATCATGCACAAGGGTCTCTCCTTTCTGGTCCTCTCTGACTCCATTTTGCAGGGTTTAACAAAATGACTTCATTTGGAATCTGACATTCACAGGAGCAAAGCAGCAGACACAGAGTGAATAATAAATGTAAATTATTTGTCTTTGCCTTTCCTTTAGTATTACAATTTCACAGACAAGAGTATGCAAGCTCATAGTGCATCACACATTCCAGAAAGATGCGCTGTGTCCATATATGCTGGACTACATAAAAGGTATGCTTTGTGCACATGTTTAATACTCTTAATTTCATCTTCTTCTCATCACCTTCCCCCATCCTCTAAACCAGCAGTACTTTATAGGGTTCGAGTTGGCGCTGACCCTAAAACAACTCACTTTCACTTCCGATAGTCCATAACAAGAAACATTTTTGTGGAATATAATGGAGAGGCTGGCAGCAGGTTGAGAATCTCACACAAGACTTAATGCTGCAGTTATCTGTCAGTCACACGGTGGAGCAAGCCGTGCATAATAAACAGCGGCTTTATTAGTTTGATGGAGTTTGGAGCAAATATAAAATGAAAGAGAACAGCTACAGCCCAGAAGATGAGAGATCTCAGAGAAATGTGCTGGTGAGGGCCAAATCATGGGTGCCATCGACAATAACGTCAAAGATCACCTCTGGCCAGGGCGCCTTTCCCTACCGGGAAACCTCCGGGATGTAACGAAACACAGGAGGCGTCCAGCCGTGGAGGGGAGACGACGGTGTCCACACTGAAATCTTCCCTTAGTGGGTGCCAAATCTAATTCCGTCAATATTTGGATGCTAGTAAATAGACATGTAATATAAGAAAAGATCAATCTTTAAAATCGTATTCGTCATATTAAATTACCAAGAATATCCGCATATTTTTTCATGGTTTCAATCTGGGTATTCTGCCCCTACCTCGTTTTTTCAATCAGATCAAAGCTCTGCTTCTGATTTTACCTATCCTGGGAGCGTTTGTTAATATATGTAGAAAATAGAAACTGGTTAACCCGCAAGCAAAAAGGGGGGCGATGATATAAAGCTCCTGGGGCGGAAGTGAGTGTGGGGAGCAGTGGGGTATTCAAACTTCTTTCCTTCTAAGCACCACTGCATTTCCGGAAATATATAAAAAATGTATCATCTTTTTTTTTTCTCTCTCTCTCTCTCTTTTTAGAACTGGGGATTTAACCCAGTGCCTTCACAATGATATAATTCTCAGACCTTTTTAAAAGTATTTTTATTTTGAAACAGACTGTCGCTAAATTGCTAAGCTGCTCTGGTTAGGCTCAAACTTGAGTCCGCCTGCCTCGGCCTCCCAGAATGCTGGGACTACAGCGTGCACCACCGCACTTGGATGAAATCCAAGTTATTAAGTACATGGAAATGTCTGCTGATGCCTCTCCTAATCTTATTTCACTTTTCCTTTTTAGAATACAACATTTTATGTAATTTCATTTTCTCCTATGCAGTAATGACTTTCTGATCCATAAAGATGTCACAGAATGACACTCTGTTGAAATCATCAAATTGTAAGAGTATGTGGCTAAGATCATGTCCAGTCAAATTAAATTGAGTATATCGTGAAGGTGGGGAAAGACTTTGTTCAATGACCTAGGTATTTCCTCTTTAAAAATTCTTCATGTTAGTATTTCAAGTCACTTTTTGTTTCCCAGCACAATCCAAGTATTTACCACAATGTTCCACGTTATTTTGTGTATATTCACACATTAGGCATAACATTTTATAATAATCCACTGCAACTAGTTCCGGCCATCCTTACATGCAATGACCATTCTTTCTGAACTAAAAGTAGAACACAGATCCTTCCACAAGGGCAGAGGGGTTTAATTTCGACTTCTGTCTCTGCTTCAGTCTCTTCTCCATCAAATGAATCCTCAAAACCACTGCAGAGAGTATCTTCTTCAACTCAAAAGCTGATCCAGCCATTCACATGCTTCAGACCTTTTGATGTGTCTTTTCCTAGAAGATAAAATCTAAACTTGTGTTTGGTCCAGCAGAGCTCCAACGAGCCTAGCCCAAGCCCCTGCTTTCCCTAGGCCACCTCACGAACCTCCCCAGGCAGCCTTTCTGACTTCTCACCCTGGCTTAACTTTGTTTTGTGTGTACTCCGTGGCTTCGCAGCTGCTACACTACTGTGGAAATGCTCCTCCTCACACCCCACCCAGAGACACACTTCCACTTAGTATTCAAGACACACTCAAATGTCCCCTCTGGATATCTCTCCAAGATTCTCCTGGGCAGTCGTAGCTGTACCTACCTCATGGTACCCACAGTATCAATTCATCTCTTTACATATTTAGAACCTACTTTAAACTAAAGCTCTCTACAGTTTTGTTTTTTAATGATTCCGTATCTTTAGTGCCCCTTTCCTCACCCATGTATTTATAGTGGTTATTTTCATTTTTATTAGTACATATTTAATGTGTGACCATATATAATGGTCACATTAATCAGTGGGAATTCTTATCTGTACATAAATGTTTTCATTCTTTTTTTAATTTTTTTTGCCCATTTCCCTCCCCTCTCTTCAACCCTTCTTCCTATCCCCAGTTATAAAATCTTTGTTTGTATTTTTCCCCTCCATTCTCTTTTTTTCCCTCACTCTTCCCTCCCTTCTCCTATGTTCCCCTTCCCATTTGAACATGTTTTTCCTATTTCCCTATATCTATCCTCCATTTTGCTCCTTATTTACTTTTTGGGTTTCTAATACAATAGAAACAATGTGATATTTAAACTTGTGTGTCTGATTTATTTCACAAAATATTATGATCTAGAGGTGCATCCTTTTACCTACAAATGACTCAAATTTATTCTTCTTTGTGGTAGAGTGGTACACCATTGTATATAAATACCACATTTCCTTTATCTATTTATATGTTGGTGGACTTACAGGCAGTTTCCAAGATTTAGCTATTATAAACTGTGCTGCTATAAACATGGGTGTGCATATATCATTGTGGTATGATGCTTTTAACTTTTTGGGAAGATACTTAGAAGAGCAGACAAAACTAGGTCAAATGGAACCTCTATCTTTAGTTTTTTGAGGACTCACCATATGGACTTCCATAGTGGTTGTACCAATTTATACTCCCAACAACAATGGAAAAGGGTCACTTTTTCCCCACACCCTTGCCAGCATTTGTTATTGTTGATTTCCTGATGATGGCCGTTCTTTCAGGAGTGGGATGGAATCTCAGTGTTATTTTAATTTCCATTTTTCAAATGACCAGTGATGTAGAACATTTTTTCATATATTTATTTGCTGTTTGTACTTTTTCATCTGAGAAGTGTCTATTCATGTCAGATGCCCATTTTTGGATTGGGTCTTTAAATTTGAGGGGGTCTGATTTTTTTGAGTTCTTTATATATCCTAGGTGTTAGGCCTTTGTCTGAGAAATACCTGGTAAAAAATTTTTCCCATTCTGTGGGTTGTCTCTTCAATCTGTTGGTGGTTCTTTCACCATGCAAAGCTTTTTAATTTGATGTGATCCCAGTTGCTAATTCTTTGTAGTATTTCCGGTGTGATTGAAGTTTCATTCATAAAGTTTTTGCCTACACTGATATTTTTGAGAGTTTTACCCATTGTATCTTCCAGCAGATTGTTTGTTTTTATATTTAGATCTTTGATCAATTTGAATTTTAGATTAGTGTGTGGTGAGAGATATGGATCTAGGTTCAGTCTCCAGCATGTGGAAAGCCAGTTTTTCCAGCACCACTTATCAAAAAGGCTATCTTTCTTCCAGTGAAAGTGTTTGGCCCCTTAGTCAAAGATAAGGTAGCTGAGTGTGACTGGAGTTGCTTCTGCATCTTCTATTCTGTTCTATTGATCCCAGGTCTGTTTGTTTGCCGGTACCACACTGTGTTTATCAGAGTAGTTGTATAGCATAACTTCAAATCAAGGATTGTGATGCCCTCTAACTTGAACTTGCTGCCCAGAATTCCTTTTGCTATTCTAGTTCTCTTCTGGTTCCAAATGAATTTTAGGATTGTTTTCTTTAGTTCTGTGAGGTATGCTATTGGTATTTGGATCATAATTACATTAAATCTATATAACAGTTTTGGAAGTATGGCCATTTTCACTATATTGGTTCTGCCTATCTAAGAACAGGGGTTATCTTTCCATTTCTGATACCTTCTTCCATTTCCTTTTTCAGAGTACTATAGTTTTCAATGTACAGCTCTTTCACTTCCTTTGTTAGACTGATTCCTAAAAATCTCATTGTGGTTGATGTTACTGTGGAATGTGTTGGTTCCCTGATTTCTCGTGCGGTAAGTTTAGTATTTGTGTACAGGAATGCTATTGATTTTTATGTGTTGATTTTGTATCCTGCTATGCTACTGAATTTGGTTATTAATTCTAGGAGTCTTTTGGTGGAGTTTTTGGGGTCTTCTGTGAAGAGAATCATGTCATCTGAAAATAATGATAATTTAACTTTTTCCTTTCCTATCCATATTCCTTTTATTTCTTTCTCTTGTCTAACTGCTCTGGCTAATGTTTTCTGAATTATTAAACAAGAGTAGTGATAATGGGCATCCTAGTCTTATTCCTGATTTTAGAATGAAAGCTTGCAGTTTTTGTCCACTTAGGGTGATGTTGACTGTTGGTTTGTCATAGATGGCTTTTATCAGATTGAGATAAAGACCTTCTATTCCAGTTTTCTGTAGGGTTTATAATGAATTGGTGTTGGACTTTGTCAAATGCTTTTGCTGCATCTGTTGAGATGATCGTGTGCTTTTTTTGTCTTGGTTCCATTAATGTGGTGTATTACATTTATTTATTTGCATATGTTGAACCATCCCTGAATCCCTGGGATGAATCCTACTTGGTCATGGTGTAATCTTCTTGATGATCTGCTGGATTCTGTTTGCCAGTACCTTGATTTTTGCATCTATGTTTTTTAAGGAAATTGGCCTGTAGTTCTCTTTTTAGGTTGAATCCTTCTCTGGTTTTGGTATTAGGGTAATGCTTGCTTCCAGGAATGACTTTGGGAGTACTGATTCTCTTTCAATTGTGTTAGAGAGTTTGAGGAATATTGACATTAGATCTTCTTTAAAATTCTTGTAGAATTCAGCAGTGAATGAATCAGGAGCTAGAATTTTCTTTGCTGGTAGATTTTTGTTCTTTGATTTCATTGACTGATATTGGATTATTTAGAAATTTATAGACTGAAAGTCAAAAGAGGAAAAACCCTACTCCATGTAAAAGAAACCCAGAAAAAAATTGGGTAGCTATTCAATTTGCAGATGAAATGGATTTTTGAGCCACTACTGATCAGAAGAGACACAGAAGGTCACTATATACTTGTTAAAAGAATAGTACAAGAGGAAAAGATAACAATCACAAATATATATGTACCAAATCCAGGCATGCCCAACTATAAAAAACAAATACTAATGGATAGGAAAAATCAGATAAGCACTAATATAGTTGTAATAGGAGGCCTCAATACTCCACTGCCACAAATAGATTAAAAAATCAACAAAGAAATATCAGAGCTGAACCAAACCTTTGAGCAAATGGGCTTAGTAGATATCTACAGAGTGTTCTACCCAAAATCAGAGAATGTGCATTCTTCTCAGCAGTACACAGGACTTACTCCAAAATAGACCACATACTAGCCCACAGAGCATGCATAAGTAAATGCAAAAGAATTGAAATTATCCCATGCAACTGTCAGATCATAGTGCCATAAAACTGGAAGTCAATGGCAAAAGAAATCAGAAAAACTACATTAACAGATGGAAATTAAATAATTCCCTCCTGAACAACCAATGGGTGACAGATGAAACTAAAGAAATTAGACAGTTTCTATAATTAAGTGATAATGCTAACACGACATACCAGAACTAATAGGACACAATGAAAGCAGTCCTACTCGGAAAATTTATAACAGTGAATTCCCACATCAGAAAAACAGAGAGAGCTCAAATAAATAACCTAATGTTGAACTTCAAGCTTCCAGAAAAAGAAGAGCAAGTTAAACCTAAAGCTCATATGAGGTAGAAAATTATAAGGATCAGAGCAGAAATTAATGCAATTCAGTCTAAGAAAACAATACAAAGAATCAATGAATAAAAGAGTTGGTTCTTTAAAAAGTTAAACAAGAGAGACAAACCCTCAGCCGACCTCATCAAAAGAAAAATCCCAAACCCATGGATCCTGCAGAAATCCAGATCATCAGCATGTATCTTGAGAACCTGTAGTCTAATAAGATGGAAAATTCAGGAGAAATTAACAGATTCCTACATACATATGAATTACCAAAGTTGAATCGGGAAGGTACAGCTTTAAATAATGGGTAATGATGGGTAACTGTAAGTTCTGAGCTTGATAGATGCTTAAGTCTATTTTCCTCATCCTTTTTAAGGCAGGTTCTTTCAAACTGAAGACTACCACTTGGGGGAGGTGTTGTAAAGGTAGATGGTACCAGCACTGGGTGTCTGTAGGGAAGAGACAGATAATGATCTTTTACAATTCTTTAATAACTTTAATACTTTCAATAACTCTTCCAAAGCTAAGGTGATAAGAGTATGACAATAAAAAATATTAAAGAACAAAATGATCTTTGTTGATCAGCAACACAGCAGCAATCAAATGAAGGACCCATGAAGTTTCGGTCTGTGAAAAGGCAGCCCATGGATACTTTCTTGGGCTGAAACACCATTTGAACACAGCTTGGATTTAATAGCTCTGCTTCTTCTATCTACAAAGCTAATTACAAAAGACTATCATTCTTTTGTAACTAAAAAGATTGCTAAATAAGTTGGTAACTAAAGAAGTACAGGAGATGTACCAATTGGGGGCATGTGAGAACTTAGGCTTAATTTGAATAAGTTTTAATTCCAAAGAAGAGGAAACATAAAAATCTCAAAGACCAAAATGCTATATTTCCCTTACAGAAAATTTCTCTTTGAACTGAAAGCATAAAGTCTAGGCTTTGACCCAAATATTTCGACTTCCTGATGACAGTCAGAGTCAAGTGTGGATTGATGTCATGCCAGAGGTCATGCAGTGGGAGCCTTTACCTTAACATCTGAGAGCTAGACAGAAAAATTACCCCATGCCGCATCCATTTCTGAAACTGCATTTCTCCTACAGACTATGACAACAATAACATAAGGAGTCACTTCTTCAGACCAGACTTAAAGCAAAGACTAAATTATTTCTCAAATAATTCCTGAAAACTAAAATGTAACCTCATTTGTTTCTTCACAAACATCTTTGAAAAAAAAATGATAAGCAAATGACCTTATTCACAAAGTTTCGTTTTTCCAACTCCTTTTGTAGGTGGGTAGAATGTAAAACTATAAACACCTCTACTATTGAGTTTCTACTCTAGCCTCCTCTCTTTAGTTCTAGCATGAAGCAACACAGAGCTAACTATTCTTCTTTGGTACCTTAGACACTGCACCACGCTTGCAAACCTGAAGGTGGACTCTCCAGCATGAATAGCAGGAACGTGGGAAAGATTCTGTTGCTGACGTAGCCAATCTGAGCCTCATCCAGAGTCAGAAGCCAGTCCTGCCCTCAGTGTCTCTCCTCTCCCTCTGGGAATTCTGCTTCTATGCTTCCTAAGCCCGTGTTTGCTGCTAGCTACAAATATAGGAGCTCATCTTTTCTTATCAGTTCGTATAGAGAAAATTATAGGCTTGGTCCCAAGGTGTAAGTTCAAATATGGAATTCAGCTCACCAGAATCTCTGTGATTTTCTAACAGCCACTTTCTGGACCCATCAAAAGTCATTTTGTGCTGACATGTAAGCCAAATGAAAGTTGTTCTGAGACAAATATTACTCAGGCCAAATTACTTTAATGTCAAGTATGTGAATAATAATATCTCCGAAAAAGCATAAACATAGAGACCTCATGGAGAACGTTTAAGCAACCCTTTATCCAACACACAGCCTTGTCCTTTCGCCCGTTGTTCTGCTGAAACAATTGAAACCCCAAGTAAAATATGCAGAGAAAGCAGTAGCATCCATAATGGCATCTGAATCTCATACCCAGCCTGTTTCACTTCCTTTCCACGATTATGGTTCTGCTTGCCTCTTCCTAGTGGCAAAAGCCAAAATGAAACCTCAAAATCAGATATTCAAACCCAAGCTTATTTATAGCTGCCCAATTTCTTGCCACAATGTTGCATTTGTTTCGGTACCATTTTGCATGACTTGGAAAATTATGCATGAATCGGTCTACTTCTCTAGCATCTGAGCTGCTCTGTCACAGTTCAGCGTGTGTGGGCCTTCTCTTTGGTGAGGGAAAAACACTCAAAGACAGATGGCATCACCTGAGAAGCAAAAGAAGTGAGGGCCTAGGCCTGTGGAGGCAGTTTAATCACTCTCAAGCAGTTTATCACTTGACATAATAATACAGGGCCTTAAAAAGCCTGCTCTGACATTCTCATTTGTCCTGTGATAGAGTACTCACTGCATGGGAATTTAATATCCCCAATGCAATCAAACTTTGCAGTGCACAGAATGTGCCTGTCATCTATAAGCTAGAAGGCACAGCACCACTTGCTTCATTCACCAGGCAGGATGCTCAAAGGGCCAGAGTCTGCTACCCACAAGAGGGTTCTTAACCCAGTTCACACATGAGACTCTGCTGGATGCCCAGATCCTAATTCAGGTGTTAGACCAGAGCATGGACATCCTTTCCAAAGCTACACAGATGATTCTTTCTCAGAGCTGTGTTGAGAATCACAAGGATGCAATGCTGACCTTTCACCGTGAATGCTAGTACGTTGTTTTAAAATTTGGTCCAAGGGCTCCATGTACAGTGCCTCCCAGAAAATGCAGAGTGGCCTCATTGGTGGAAGCTAAATAATAGTTCTCCCTGTCAGAGGGCAACCTCCCAGGAGTTCTCTGATGTCTGCTAAATCTCCTTTTCCCTAGAAACAGCAAATCTCCTGGCTGTTCTCCCCCTAATTAGTCTGCGACAAAATCTCTTGATCCAGGCAAAGTAAGTGTTATTATCATTTTGTAAATAAAAGAAAGGAAATATATGAGAAGCAGAAAGACTTGACAAGTTTCAAACCACTGGCTGAAATGTGGTTAGTTCAAAGTTAGAAATGAAAATTTTCCTATTTCTAAGATGGTTTTTTTCTGATTTAAAAATATATTTTCTATTATGTTACCTTCATTTATGAATAAAATTTCAGGTGTATGAAAGCAGGATGTACTTTTTAAAAAATTAAAAGTGGTTTAATTTAGAACAGTGAGTCTCAGAGTAGAGTCCCTGAGCCAGTAGCTTGAGAAGCTTGAGACCCTACTAGAAATGCAAATTCTCAATCCCACCCCAGACCAGCAGCCGCAGAACATCTGGGAGTAGGGCCTGTGCTCTGGGGGTGTCAGTGCTCCCAAAAGCTGGAGAACTTCTGGTTTAGACAAAAGATGAAATATAAACCCTTTCTTCAAAATTGGTTGAAGTGTAACTCAATAACAAATTAAAACAAAACAAAACAAAACAAAAAAAAACTTGAAGGTAAAGCCAGAGAAGAGTAATAGCTTTTGTATATTCATAGAAGTTGCTAGAAGATAATCAAGAAACATCTATGGGAAATTATTACCAAATCATGTTTTTCTCCCCCTTAAGGAGAGAAGGCAGTTAAGTAAAAGTCTTGATAGGCAGAAAAAGCTAAAGAAAGATAATTCTCTGACAATAAAAATACAAGGGCTTAATCGGGTCCTTAAATTAGCAGAACATATGAGAAATGTCATATTTTCCTTTCCCCTTAGAAATACAGCCTGACCACTGTCCAGCCTCTTTGGTAGTGAAAGGTCACATGACCATGGCCTGATGGTGCACGAGTGGAAAGCAGGATTCCACTTCTAGCCTAGGGCTCCAACCCCTCAGAATGCTCCCTTTGCTTTCTTCTCCAGCAGACTGGACTGGAAGCAGAGGGTTCAGAGTGGTGTCCCCAGTTCCAGGGGACAAGGAGGAGCAAGGCAGAATGACTCTGAGCCTACACACCACTCTAGGGCAGCCAGTCTCCCAACATCTGCACAGAGACACCATAATAATGACTCAAACTCCAGTGGGCTAAAACGTTTGGGCATAATAGTGCTTACCATGTGGAATTTAAATCTTTGCCTGAGTAATTAAAGTAAATGCATGTTTAGCCAAAGCAGCAATATTTTATACAACAACCTGAAGCCTAAGCCTTACACTGTCTAGAGAGCAGCAGCTGTGGGATTCCACGCAGGTCAAAATCAGAGTGTTCTGCAAATTACTGTAGCAGGCAAGCATGGGGCCCCTTGCTCTGTCTGTGAGCCTTTCTCGCTCACACAGCATTCATTCGTGCTCTTTAGCAGATTGTCCTTTCTGGAATTTGTCATCACATCTGCATAATTCTTAGAAGAAGGAAAGATTATATATTTAGAGTTTGTACCTTAAAACTGATCCTAATCATTTATATCAACAGCACGATGGATGTATATCAGAAAAGCTTCACCTCTTTCTTCTATTCCACCTTGTATTACCACTTCTCCCATTTACCACTAATAACATGACTTTTTTGAGAATGTCGTACTGTTTTTCCAATATTCATTTGTTGATTCAAAAATTAGCTGTTAAAAGCTTATCATGGGCCAAGTCTGTTAGTTGCTCTAGATATAATAGTAAAGATAAGTTTACATGAAGTTGGGCCCAATGGCTCACTCCTGTAATCCCAGCACTCTGGGAAGCTGAGGCAGAAGGACTGCAAATTCAAGCCCAGCTTAGGAAACTTAGCAACTTAGTGAGACCCTATCTAAAAAAAGAAAAAAATTAAAAAGGCTGGAGATATAGCTCAATGGGAAAACTCTGAGTTCAATCCCCAGTACAAAAGCAGAAGCGGGTGGGACTAGAGGGGGAGGAGGAGTTATTTACATGATAGTATGATAAGCAGATAAAACATTTTTTTCATCTTGTCCTGAATTTTGACACAAATGAACCTTCCCTTGGCTGGCATCACACAATTATCTCTTACTTTATTCCTAATCTCTTCTATCTCTGCTTTTCATGATCATCCCTTATCCAATAATTAAATGGTATAAGATGATGGAACTTCCTCAAGTCTCTGTCTTAGCCTTTCTTCCTTCTCAGTTTCTATATTCAGGCAATTATAGCCACATCAATGACTTTAATTTTAACCTGCTGACATACGAATCACAAATCTGTTAATATTTCTCTGGAGTTCCAGACTCATAAAATTAATTGCCTATTAAATGTCTCTACTTGAGTATCTCAAAGGCACTTCAACCACAACATAATGCAGAAATGAACTCACTGTATCCAGCCCTATGCCCCAGCACTACATCTGATTTTTTCCCAACCTGACTACTATCAATGAACAGTACAAGCTTCCATTCTAGCAAGCAAGCCAAGAAATCTAGGAATGGGCCTGGCCTTGGTAGCTTCTTTTTCCTCACTCCTGATACTTGGATCTGCCCACTTCACTGAATCTCCTCTACAGTATTCTACTCCAAACTACTCACATGTCTTGTTTGAACTATGACCGTACTCTTCCCATTCAAATCAGCACTAATTCATTCTCTACAACACCGTGATCATTTTCAAAATACAAATCTGATCACTTCAATCCACCGCAGTTTAAAACTCACTAGAGACTTCACATCAACCACAAGCTATAGATCCAAACATTTAACACGGTACACAAACTCTTGCCTGGTCTGGACCTCAGTCACCTACACAGCCTCATCTCCAAACCATCCCTCCACATCCCCTGCATGAGCAAACCTCACTGCCTTTCCCCACTTATCATGTTGGCTCTAGCCACACAGCCCTGAAAAATACAATTTTCTGGATCTCAAACAATCTCCCCACTTGTTACATCCCCACTTTACCTCTTTCCTTAGGTTTTTATCTAGCCCTATTCCCCTTTGCCAAGAAACCAAGTGTGGCCTCCATTTTGTGGGTAATTGTCCATTCCTCAGTCTTCCTAAAACCATTCCCTGCCAACACTTACTAGAGTAGTAAATCTGCATAATTTTAAGACTCTTTGAGTAATATCTATTACCTCACTAAACTACAAGCAGCCCCATGAAAGTAGGAACCAGGTCTGCTTTTACCCTATCAATCAATCCTAAGCCTCTTGTTCATTAAACGGATGTGCACAGGCTAAGAAATAGTCTAGTTATTGAGCACAGAGTAAAAACAAGACAGAGAAGTTTCCATCTGTTGTTGTACCAAGACTGTATGATAATAAGACCCAGTGACAAATTTGTTTTAAAAATGAGAAAGATAATAGGTGATAATATGTAGTGTGCAGAAAGTTTACATAGGGTGATGTGGTAGAATATGATTGAGTAGCTGCTTCGGAAAGAAAGATTTTTGGAGTAGTGAAATGGAAATTTTATATAAGATTTGATGGCGGCCATGTGAAGATCAATAAGAATGCTCCAAGCAGCAGGAACATCTACTACAGAAGCCATAAGATGGGAGCCAACATGTGGCACGATAGCAGGCTCATTATGGGTGGCTAATAGGTACTTATTGATTATCATTAGAGTAGATAGACCCATTGAGGGACCACTAACCCAGCCGTCTCTTCTTCATGCTGTGAGGAATGGAGGGGCGGAGAAGTGGCAGGTGACATGAGCGGTTTCTCTTGTCGCTGCTATTGACTGATAGGTCTTCAGTGCTGCTTTCTGAGGAAGCGAGGTGAGACACATTGATTTTTGTAATTTCTATTGTGAGACAGGGATGACTGGTCTTATTGACCAGAGTGATACAATAACTTTCACACAATGAGACTCTAGACAAGCTGCAGGAAAAGCTGCGTCTGCTGTAGCTATTACTGTTTTGCTCGAATTATAGCTGACTCCAAGACACTGCTTTAAACCAAGCACTTTAGGTTGAAACTATTATCTTGATTTAAGGTTGTCCTTTCAGCGTGAGGCTGCATAAATAAATTCATAATTTCTGGAGACCAGTTTGAACATAAGTATAATTTTCAAGTCTAGAATCTTCTCCTATTTTCTCCTTCCTAGCCCTTGGGTACTCGCTCATGTTTGCAGTTGCTCAGATATTTTACTCCTCCTCTAGCTCTGGAGTAACAATAAAATTTTACACATTGAATAATGAATAAGAAATGTTCTTCCCCAGGCAGAAAATGGGATCAAAGCGAAGTATGCAACTCAAAACTTTAGCCTTTTTAAAAAGCAAATGATTCTTCACAGGATAAACTAAAATATTTAAGATTTGAAGAAAATGTGGTCTGGAAAGGCCTTTATAGTTGTTGTGCAGATACATGAATAAATTGTTCTAGTGAGTAAGAATTCTGAAATAGGTGTCAATTCTTTTTTTAAAAATACCGTGTTTGTACACCTGCATTTCCACACATGCCATCAGAAAAAGAAGGGGACTTTGACAGTTTTCTAAATAAAACTGTTTAAATAACAACCAATGCACATCTTTCTTTTTGAAAGGCAAACTTTTACAGGACAAGAAGCTGATTCAATTGTATCAGATTGCTGTCACTCATGAACTAATTATAGCCAAACTTAGATCAGCCAAACCAACTTACTCAATGGTAGTTCCTTTGGAAAAGTTCCTTTTCGCCCTGACCCTCAACATGCTATTCTGTGAGATAATAGTAACATTTCTCTCACATTTAGATAATACCAGTACCATCTGACACATCACTTACACATGGACTGTAAAAATAAAAGATAACAGGAGAGGACTCCAACTTTACAACTAAAGGAAGGCAGCAGGGAGCCTGTCTGGAGGAAATACACATGCCCTGAAATCTGCAGGGTGAGGCTTCTGTAAGAATGGGACCTAACAAGTTGTTCCCCCTTCCCGCAAATCATCGGAATCCCCGGGGCAGCATCTTCAAAGTACAATTTACGAAGGCAATTTGATAGCTAGATTGAGGGCTCTGAGCTGGAGAATTTACCAGAGTAATTAACATTCTAAAGCATTTTCTCACATATTACTTCTCAGGAGTATAGGAGTGTATTTATCTCTATGACTACATTAGAGATAAGTTGGGAAAAACAGGACTTTAGGTGACATCACCTTTGATGGCATTGTTTGTAGGTTTCTCAATCTTTTTTAAGACTTCCAGTTGATTGAATGAACTCAAATTAAGTGCCAAAGGAAATACCTTAGTTTCAATCTGAATCCTGGAAAAAAATTTACTAAGCTAGAATCTAAGACAGTATCTATATGCTTATTAAAATATCTATGAAAACTACTATTTTTCTTTAACTTTAAATTTTGCAATGTAAACTATTCTAAGAATGCTTATAATCAGAAACAATGAAGAGGTTTTATATCCAACTTATAAAATATCTTTAAGTTTTGCTTGCTTTTAATAGTTTTTTATTCCTCTAAATAACCACCTAAATTAGATTTTATTGTTGAGGGGAGTATTTATAAAAGAACAGAAATAAAATATCATATGGATTTTAATGCCTATGATAAGAAGCAAAGTTTTCATCTATGTTTACAGAATGAATTTTCAATTATGAACCTAGATATGTTATGGGCTATAACAAAATTGTCATTGTTACAAGAAACAACCATATAAATATAGCACCAGCTTTTGGGAAAAATGTTTTTCATACTTCACCTAGTCAATAGAAAGTGATCATTAATGTCCAGTAGTAAAATTTAGCCCCATTGTAGTCTAGATTCTGGACATTAAAAATTAGAGAACAAGTAGGACAATCAAAGACGTGGAAAGGACACAATGTCTGAGGCTAAAAATAAGGCATAGAAAATGAGTGAGCTCTTTTGGCACCTAGAAAACATCCTAGAAGCGATTAGGAGACAGTCCACTGAAAAGGTACACACCGTAAAACTGGATGTTGACATTGTAAAAATGTTTGGAAGGTATTGCAGTGAGATAGAATGCTGAAATAGAGGTTGTGTTTTGGGCCAACACAAGGACTAGACAAAGGACAGTTGAGAGAGGATATGTCAGTTCTGTGTCTAAGCAATAAGTCCAATATATGGGACAATATTTTTTTTCAGTCAAAATTATGTAATCAAGAAAATTTCAAGAAAAAAGAACTTTTCTAGGCTTATCTACATCAAAGTTATTCCTAAAGATCATCCTTTTCCTTTATTCTAAATCTGAATTCTTCATGTTATATTTTCTTATGCCATTTGGTTTCCTTACTGGATACAACCACAGAGAAACCCTGAGTACAACAGGTATAAAATATCTTCCACTGTGAATTAATATTAACACTCTGAGTTACAAAATAATCTGATAGTTTAATGTCAATAATCTCCCAGAAGTTGACGAAGCAGAATAAGACAAGAGTATCTAGATTCCTGTACAAAGTACAGGAATCAAGAAGTATCATCTATCTCTGTACAAGCACACTAAATGAACACCCTCAAATCTAAGCTGCCTGGACCTAACGAAATACACCCTCAAAATTTGGATTGCCGAATTTAGCAAATAAAAATATAAGTTCCCCGGTTAAATATGGATTTCAGATAATGAACAAAAAAAAGATTAAATATCTTTAAGCCCTATTTGGGAAACACAAGTTAAAAACCAAATGTTGCTTCTCTGAAATTCAAGTCCAATCGGGCCTCATATTTTATCTGGCGATCCTACATAGAGATCTGTATGATCAAGTCTCAAAAAGAGGCTAAAAAATCAAATGTTCTTACTTGAAATTATCAAATGACCCCAAGAATCATAACTCAATCATTTGATGTTCCTCTGATAGGAGATAGTTATGCTTATTTAGGAGTCACTCTTGTTCCCCCTTCCTCCAGATTGGCCTCTATCAATCTATGTTCTGTCTCTAAGATTTATCTATCCTGGGTATTTCACAGATACACTTTTGGATACACTTGTATCTTTTGGATACACTTGAATAACATGTAAACCTTAATGGTTGCTTTCTTTCATATGCCATAATATTTTCAAAGCTTATACACATTTTATCATGTATCACTGCTTCACTCCTTTCTGAGTAAATAATATCCTAGTGTGTGTGTGTGTGTGTGCGTGTGTGTGTGTGCGCGCGCGCGCGCACGCGTGAGCGCGCGCATGTGCGTCTGTGTATTGCAACTTGTTTTTTCATTTATGGACATTTGTAGTTTTTTTTAAACATTTGTCCTTTTTGAATAGTGCTGCTATGAACATTCACTTACAAGAATTTGTGTATTTGTTTTCAATTCTTTTGGATACATGGTAATTCTGTATCTAGGTTTTTGAGAATTAAAGAAATATTTTTCACAGAGAATGTCTTGTTTGACATTCACACTACCAATGTCGAAGTATCTCAGTTGATCCACATTCATACAACACTTGTTATTTCCTACATGGTATGAAGTGATATTCCACCATGATTTTCAGTTTACATTTGCCTAATGATTAGATTAATAATAGTAAACTCTGCATGTGCTTTTGGCCTTTTGTATCTCTTTTTAGAAATGTCTCCTCAAGGACTGTGACATTAAAGTTAAAATCAACATTGTTCTTCAAGAATTTTGGAATTAAATTTGTGGATGTTTCAGATGCTCCAAGAGTAAAGGCAGCACTCAAGGCAGAATAGCCATATTACCATTTTCAAATTTCAAATGGAACATACCTGGATGGTTGAGACATCAGGCGAATTGGGATTATCTATGCAGGATTTTTTTGAACCAAACCTCTGAAGTTTTTTGGTTCTCTTTTCTATTTTTAATTTTCATTAGTACATGTTTATAGTACATAATGATTACATTTATTGTAGGGAACTGGTACATGTATATAACACATCTCATTTCCTTTTTCTCCTTCCCTCTACCACCCCTCTTTTGTTTTGCCAGCATCGGATTCATTTATTTGTAAGTCCCTATAAATTTGTCATACATACAGATTAAAAACAAGACTAATAAGCCAAAAAACATATAAAATGTTAAGAAAACTATGCTAAATCAAGTTTATTTATGGTATGTATGGGTTATAGGATTATACTTACATATAATTTATATAATAAATAACCAGTCATACATACAATATACATAATGACCCTTCAATCAGTGATGGACTACATATGTGATGGTAGCCCCCCAAAATTATAATATGGCTTAGGCGTGTAAGAGACTATACCATCTAGCTTATGTAAGTACACTCTATGATGTTTATACAGGAACAAAAGTGCCTACTGACACATATCTCGGAAAGTATACCCATTGTTAAATGATGTGACTAGAGTTACAAAATAATATGTTAGATTCAGATTATTTGGAATATACAAAATATATGTGCCTGAATTTATGCAATCTACAGTCCAGCATATAAACCAATGACAAATATTTCTGGGTAGACAATTCTCCATAGGTGTTGCTCAAGTGTTTTTTAGAAAAGGAAATTATTCTCTTGGGCTCTCTGGCTGGGTCTGCAAAAAAATCTAGCAACTGACAGATTATCAAGAGAAAAAGTTTGCACTTTTTTTGTTATTAAATGTTTTGTGTGACATAGGGAGACAGGGGTTTCATAAAAAGAAATTGAGGGTGGAAGGTTTTATACATTTGCACAAAAGAGAAAAATGAAAGAGAAATGACAAGACAAAGAAACGGGACTTTGGGCCTTGCTGTGGCTTGAATGGGTTTTGCAGTCCTCAAAGTAACAGAACTGTGACACCTTTGTGTGATAACTGAGTCACGATGGCTCCTCCCTGCTGAACAGGGCTAGGTTGCTGTGACAGAAAGATTCTATCCTGTTTCGCCTGCTGCCTTTTGCCACATGAGGACAGTATTCGTCCCCTCCAGATGATGCTCCATTCAAGGTGTGATCTTGGAAGCCGAGAGCTGCACTTACCCAACACCAAAATGGCTGCTACTGCTTCATATTGAACTTACCATCCTCTAGAACCATAAGAATAAATTTCAATTATTTATGAATTACCCAGCCTCCAATATTTTATTAAAGCAGCACAAATGGACTGGGACATACATCTAGGGGTGGCAAACTGTGTAAGGCAAATACAGTAAATGAGACACTACTGGTAGATAAGGGCTGGTGAGTGAGTCTTGCTTCCTTCTTGGTGCCATCTTGTCTCCAGTGACAGGATTTTTTCCTTCCTGGTATCAGACAAGTGGGGTTTCACCAGTAGGGTATCTTCGAAAGAGGAATTTATGATAGTGTTTTTAAGTAGAGGAGTGGTAGAGCGTAAATAATCCTTACGCCAGAGTGGTGTATTTTGGGGTTGCATATCCTTAATTGCGCACTTACACAAGTAAAAGTCTTAAGGACTTTTGCTCCAGACTAACCCTTTAAGGCTGTTTGTATGACAAATAGCTTTGGAACATAATGTCTCCTGCTAGAGCAAAAGGCAGGTATACTGTTTGTCCTTTCTAAAAGTTTCAAACTTCCTAAACTCAGGATTTTTCTTTTAAAATGCATTTCGCTGCATATGGAGATGCATATCTGATCCCATCCGTGTTATTCCTGTGGGACTCGAAGGCAAGAAGACCTGATGACAGTAAGTTAATGCTAGTGCTGCCTGCACTGTGAATAATGAAGCCCTTTGTCTCTGAGCCAGGATTCTCATATCTTCTGCAAGCATCCATAAAACTGTGATAAGCCTGCCTGTTAGCCCGTCAGTAAGTTTATACGTCAGGCCCTTTCTGGTTCTCAATTCACTACTATCACCATCAGGATGCTCACATGAGAGCTTATTGCCTCCTTCATTCTCAGAGGCCATTGATTATGAGATGCCTGCTGATCATTTGACAGCATTTGGATTAAAAAGAGGGAAAACTACTACTTAAAATACACATTCAATATTCCACTTATCCCAGTGTCAAAGTGATTAACAATGTATGAAACTTTCAAAATCAGGCAAAAAAAAAAAAAACTTATTTTTTTGAATATTTGATTTCTTTGATTTGAATATTTGGTTTGAAAATCAACCTAGAAACCTCAAAAATGGTCTGGCATTTTCCTTATTTGACAAATATTCATTGAGCACCTCTTATGTCCAGGTATTAGTAATGTACCATTGAATAAAACAGATGAAAATTCTCTCTTGAAATTTTCGCACTAGAATGATGTCTAGCCAAACATTCAGCACCCGTGACCCAGTCAGCACAAAATACTAACCATTACATGTCCATCAAATGGCTGTTCAACCAAATCCTTAGTGTTCTCTTCAGAACAAACCTTCTTATTTTTTTAATACAGGCTGAGAATTTTCCAAATATCCAAATTGGAGCTCTATTTTCCTTAATCAATCCTCTTCAATTTCTCTCTCCCCTTTCTCATTTTACTATAAGCACTAAAGAGGATCTAAGTAGAACCGTCAATACTTGATTTGGAGATGTCCGCTGCTACATATCCAGTCTCGTTGCTCACAAGTTATACCTTCCACAATACAGTAAAGCACAATTCAACCAATTTTGTCACTTTATTATAAGGATTGCTTTCCTCCAGCTTCCAATAATCTGTTCTTTCCTGAGACATCACAAGATTGGGCTTTAATGTCTGTACTTTCCCAGTGTTCTGTTCACAATTATCTATGTATTCTTTAAGAAGAGGGAAACTCTCCAGCTCTCTCCAGATCTCTCCAGCTCTCCTTTTACTTTTCGGAACCCTCACCAGAATCACTTGTCTGGTTTTTTTTTAATACATGTTTACAGTACACAATGAACATTCATTTCAGGGAGCTGGTACCTACATATACCACATATTATCCTTTATATTTTCCCTCACCTCCCTTCCTTCTCTCACCATCCCTAGATCCCCTTCCCACCTGCAAAAGGTCTATCTCCTTGTTTTTGATAATTTATCTTTTATTTTGCTCATTATATTATTTATACTTCTGGATTCTTATATAAGAAAAACCATGCAACATTTAACCTCTTGTGTCTGATTTAGAATCACTTTTAATGTTTACTACCAAGAGTCTCTTTATGGTAATCTCAGTTTTTACTCTTCTGTACCTCAAAACTTTCAGTCTTTACTCATCACCCAGTTCTAAAACTACTTCCACATTTTTAAGTGTTTGTTACAGTGACATCTGACATCCTAGTAAGAAAGTCTCTTAGTCAATTTAGGCTGTGTCTTAGTTACTTTTCTCACTGCTGAGACAAAATACCCAAATCCCAAAATTAAGGGAAGAAAGGTTTATCTGGCTCACAGTCTGTAGAGGTTTCAGCCCATAATCGACTGGCTCAGAGGCAGGGTGGCATGGCCAAGGAGAAATCACTCACAGCAGGCTGAAGGCAGCAAAGCAAGCAAGGGCATTTAGCAGCTTCTTTCCACCCCTTATATCTTATCCAGGCTGTCAGGATTAGTGAGGTGCCAAACCAATCACTGGGCTGATTTAGGAATCACACACCCTTAATCCCAGCATCACATACTCTAGATTCAGCCACCTCTGAAAAAGACTCCACCTATGAGCACATGAGGCTTTGAGGGGACATCTAGACACAAACAATAACAGGCTGTCACAACAAAATATTATAAATTTGGTGACCTGAAAAACAGAAGTTTATTTTCTCATAGTTCTGGAAACTAGAAGTCCCAAATCAAGGTTCCAGCCAATCTGGATCCTGGCAAGATCTCATCCTGGCCTGTAGACATTTGCCTTCTAGCTATATCCCCAAACGGCAGAGAAAGAGTGTAACATCTTTTGTGTCTCTTCTTAGGAGAACACAAGTCCTATGGGAATAGGACCCAATCCTTATGACCTCATTTAGCCTTGACTGATAATATCCCTATTTCAATTTTGAGAAGACATAAATATTCAGCCCTTAACAACAACCTGTCATCTGTTTCTGCAAATTGCCAACTCCATAGGATTCATTAAAAATACGCTGTAGTTTACCGTGATCACCAATGTGAAATGGATTTATAATATCTCTCCATTCCTGCTTTTGACAATAAGCAGACCTACACAGAGAGAATAGCTTAGACTTCATCTAGCTTGTCAGCTCCAATCAATTAGTTGTAGCTACCAGAAGGTCCGTGTTACAAGGCTCAGCAATAGTGTCATGATTTGGAAATCACATGATTTCCAAATGGTCACATGATTTCCATGTTCCCTTCATATATCTAAAGGACTCTATAAACAAACACATAATAATTATACCATTACCCTAATCTCTTCATCCAATGTAATTATTTATTATTGTTTATAAGCAAAATCAAAGGAATAATAGTCCAACTATTAGGGTTTAGTTTAGCTAAATTATATCTCCTTGATATAATGTTTGATTATTAAAGCAAGATCTATGTACTTGTAAGATGGTACAGAAGATATTTATGACAGATTTATTATGTGAAGAAGTGAATTTCAAGTTGTTTAAAGCATAAAGATATCTTTCAAATAAATTGTTGAGATAGAATATATGTGAAGATGGCATGTATACATGTAAAAAAGACAGGAGTTTCACATTTTTCACCTCCTTTTCTACTCTTGCTTTGGGGTTTGTTGTTTTTATATTGTTATTGTTGTTGTAATGATAATTGTGTGTACTCTTTTGTTTCCTTTAAAAGCAGGAAAGACAAAGAATCTATGAGCCTGGTAAGATATTGAATTCATGATGTACAAAGAATCAATGAAACCAAAGTTTTGTTTGTCTGTAAATCCTTAATTTTGAGTAAACAAAAATCTTTTCAAGGAAGTTCAGGATGAAAGGCACAGATTACACCCTTAAAAGAAGGGAAAACAATAGAAGCAATAAATCAATAATAGAGAAAAAAAGGGTTAAAAAAAAACTAGGCCAGTGTATTACTTTTCTAGAGTCAGTGGTTTGCAAGAGAGCAGATTTAATATAGGACATTTACACATTACAACATTCACACACACAGTCAAATGCAGGAAGAGTGCAGAACATCTATCTAGGCACTAGAGACCTGAAAGATCCAATCAAGGGCTGTGAGCACACAGCAATGTCCTGTGTACATCCGTGTCTGCACTAAAAGCCTGAAGAAATCTGTACTGGGTACAACACTTACAGTGGAGATGAAGACCAGAGCTCCCCAAAAGCAAACAGAAGTCATCCCCAATGACAACAAGGCCCTGAGCTCCTCCTGAGATAAGAACAGCCAAATTCATTCAGGGAAACAGCGGCAACTATCTTCTCCTCCCATTCTCCTTTATGGTGTGTTGGCAATAATCTTCAGGTGGATCTTCTATGCCCAGAACCACACCGACTCAGCCCAGCTGGGCGTTCCTGCTCAAGCTGACCACAATAAGTCCACCACAATTTACTCCTGGTCAACTTGATAACCAGATACATTTAACTATAGTCTCCAGTGGCAGATTTGTGAAGCATTAACGTGTCTTGTTCTATTCAGATTTACATTAACAGTACAATTATTGCACTCCTTCCCACAACAGAAACAAATATTCAAAGGATTCTCAATACTGATTACAAACAAGTGTCCAAAAACTACAACCATACACATAAATAAACAATTCCATTCTGTCTCTCTTGCTTGTTCTAAAACAATAATTTCTTTACAAATTTCAATATACCAATACAGTGTTAAAAAATATGGCTGAAAATTTTTAAACTCCCTTCGTTTCTATTAACTTTAACAACACAGCTCAGCAACATTAAGAAATGCCCCAAAGGATCTCCTGCACCCAAAATACACTTTTCCTTGTCAAAGGCCTCAGGTCATTTTTCCATCATCCTGTTTCTTCTGCACAACAATATTCTCCTCTGTTCATCCTTTCAATCCACAGCTCCCCTCTGGCTAAACACTTCAAGTCACCCTGCTAGCTTTCCTCACTCTTGGTTTCCAACATAGATCTGGCCAAAAGCCCTCAACAGTAACTATGCTGATGTCCCAAAACCAGACTGCACTGAAATTTTTCTGCCAGCCAGGCAATATCTCCAAACACAAGCAAAATGCAAACCATTCTCTCCCAAAGCTGATATATACCACCTGGGACCCAGCAGCCAATGCGGCCTTCCTCAAGAGAGACTTCCCAAGCCTCATCCTAACAGGCAGCATTTCCATCAGTTCCTCTGGTTTTCTAACTCTTACCAGAGTCTCCCATATAAGTTTAAAGCATTCCATAGCTCCCTCTTCAGCCAGTCTCTCAAAACCTTTCCAAATTAATTCCAAAGGCTCTTAAGCCACATGGCCAGGCAACATCACAACAAGAACCCCACTTCTCCTGTACCAATGTCTGTATTATTCACTTTTCCAGAGTCAATGGTTCATAAGGGAGCAGATTTAATATAGGACAGGTCCAAGTTACAACATTCACACAAACAAGCCAAATGCAGGAAGAGTGCAGAACATCTATCTATGCACTGGAGACCCGAAAGAGCCAAGCAAGAGCTGGGACTCCCACAGCACTATCCCAAGTAAGTCCATGTCTGCACTAAAAGGCCGAAGAAATCTATACTGGAGCCAGGGTATGACACTCACAGTAGAGATGAAGACCAGCGAGTGCTCCCCCGAAGCAAACAGCAGCCATCCCCAATGACAGCAAGGTCCCAAGCTCTTCCTGTGATAAAAGCAGCCAAGTTCATTACAAGAACCCAGCTGCAACAGAGCTTCTCCTGGAAAACAGCTGGTGCCTATCTTCTGCTCCTGTTCTCCTTTATGGTGTGTTGGCAATAACCTTCAGGTGGATGTTCTGTGCCCAGAACCACACCAACTCTGTTCAGCTGGGTGTTCCTGCTCAAGTTGACCACAATAATAAGTCTCTCACAGCCAGTTGGAGTCCCTCTGAAGCAAACTTGCATGAACCAGTCCCTGTCTTAGTCACTTTCTGATCACTGGGATAAAATACCCAACACCTACAACATAAAGAAAAAGAAATTTATTTAGGTGAAAAGTTTTTAGAGGATTCAGTCCAGAGTTGCTTAACTCTAAGGCTGGAAAGATGTGATGAGAAAGTGTGGCAGAAAATAGCCACTCATGTCATGGTGACCAGGAAGCAGGGAATTAAAGAACGAACCACAGAAAGAGATATATCCCGAGTGACCTACCTCCAACCAGGCTCCACCTCTGAACAGCAAGTCAGCTCTAGTACCCCATGATTCAAACACCTTTCAAATGTTACACTTCTGAGTGCATGAGAGTTAGGAGAGCAGGTATTCCAGAGGTAAACTATAACATTCTACCACTAGTCTGTAAAAAACTCATGTGCATCTCTACGCAAAATGCATTTAGTCCATCTCTAAGGGTGGGCAATATTTTAATGGTTCCAGCATGGTGCAAGTCCAAGTCCAAAGTGTTCTCTGTGACTCAAGGAAAACTCTTAGCTGTGAGCTCTATAAAAAGAAAAAGAAAGTTAAACACTTTCAAAATGCAATGGCACAGAGTAAGCAGTACCATTACAAAATGGAGAAATAGGCAGATAGAAAGGAATAGGATCAAAACGAGATCAAAACCCAGCAGGGAAACTATTAAACCTTATAGCTCTATTTCAAGAATCCAGGACAAATTGTGGTGAACAGTGAACTCCAAAGAGTTTAGGCAGCACTGCCCCTGTGAAATTGCTGGTTGCAGCACTCATGGACTGTGAAATTGCTGGTCGCAGCTCTCTTGGGATGGTTCCACTCAATGCCTATGGATTTCCTCATACTTTCCATGTTGCTGGTTTTTCCAACTTCCTGGACTCTTCACTGCATTTTCAGCTTCATTATCCTTATCCTCTCAAGGATATATTGCCTGTTCTTATAGGCCTCCTTCTGAAATCTGTTTGAATGTATATTTGACACCACAAATCTTGCATTCTTCATGCCTATAAAACCAGCACCACATAGATGATGCCAAGATTGGCCACCAGATCAACTAGTAGGTGGTCCCCCTTGGGGCATGGCTGCAGATCCCTCTGAATACCCAGATGGCTAATCCTTATGAGCTGAATCCTTGGAAACAAATTCCCTAGGTGGCCCTTCTCAGCAGGGTGTCCCTTCTCAAGGTAAAGTTTGCAGTTTTGCATCCTTAAGCCTGCCATGTTGGGGGTCTTGCAGATTCCTGAGATGCCCTCAAGCCATCTTTCTTACTGTCTTCATGCAAAACACCTGGCTTCTTTTTAATGTGAGTCTTTTCGACAACCATGATCTCCTTTGCCACAACTTTACAAGTGCCAACTTTCTGGTAAAACTCCAAACTTTTTAAATTAAATTTTTGTTCCTGAGTCACACTATAAACCTGGTTGAAAGCCACCAAAAGATCGCATGGCACAGCTAAATGTTAGGATACCTTGAAATTTCCTCTCCCAGATTAGTCTGTTGTGCTTAGTCTCTCACAAAATCTTAGTGTTACTGGATTCTGAGGGTCTGGAGACTAATTTCAGGTCCTTGGTGTCCTGAATGAAGAATTGGAGAAGACACGCAAAATTTTACATTTATTAAAGGCAGGAAACAAAATATGCTCTGCAGAGTGAAAGGAGCCCACTGGAAAAAGCTCACAGTGGTCATGAAGTTAATGGTGGGGACCTTTAATAGCTCTCATTCTTCACCCTGATGTCAGATCTAGGTCATCCCATCAAACCCTGCTTGATTTTGTACCAGAAGAATTGAAGATAGCACTTTCTGATTGGGCCAGGTACAGGGTTAAGAAACTGTGTTCGGCAAATATATTCCAGATCATGATTGACTGGTTGTGCGCACTTGTTAAGCCAGTGTACCACATCCTAATTTCCTACCTCATCAGGACATGGCAAAAATTGGACAAATTTTCTGCCAGAGTGTAATATCTATGGTCTCAAATCCAACTACCAAAGGAATCTTTGTTCCCAAACTGAAGCCTGATCTTGGGCTTTAGTGTGCACATTTCTAGCAGTGCTCTGCTTTTCTGAGCTCTGACCAGAATCTCCTATCAATGTTGGCTTATAGAATTCAAGGGCTTCTCTAGACAGCATCTCCAAATTCCTCCCACAAACCAATTCCAAAGGCTTCTAAAGCACATGATCAGGTATAGTCATGGCAAAGGCCCCACTCCTGGTACTAAAATATGTCTTAGTCCCTTTCTTGTCACTGAGACACAATATCCAAAACCCATAACTTAAAGGAGGAGAGGTTTATTTTGGTTCACAGGTTTTAAAGGATTTAGTCCATCATCATCCAACTCCAAGGCAGGAAAACCATGATGGAAGGGCCTGGCAGAAGAAACCCATTCACCTCATAGCAGCCAGGAAGCAAAGAAAGAGTAGAAGAGTCAAAAAGGGAGATATACCCTTCCAGTTCATGTGCTTCAATGACTCACCTCCAACCAGGCTGCACCTCTTAACAGCAAGTCAGCTATAGCGCTCCCACCATGATCTAATCACCTTCCAAAAGCCCTACATTTTGAGCACATGAGAGTTTTGGAGGATATTCTAGATATAAAACATAACACCATCTGGTAGTGTATCTTTCTTAATGCACTTAATCTTAATACCTTCAAAATGTCACATATGTGTGTGCAGGTGTCTCCTTTCTCTCCTCAAAAAAGTCAAAAACAACATACATCAAGGTGTTAATAGTAGTTATCTAACAGTAGTAACACAGTTACTATTTTGGTTTATATTTCGTAACTTTTTCTACCACAAACATATAGTGCTTTGAATAAGATTGTTTAAATTATAACCATGATTTTAAAAGAGAAATCTTGAAAGGAAGACTTCAGACAGGAAGATCCAATATTCTCTGCATGTTTTCCCCTGCACGATAAGCATAGAATATGTTGTGTGCTTCTGAAAATTGCAAAGCTGGAAGGGGATCTTAGAGGTGATATAGTTTCTCACTCTCATTTTATAGATGAAGAACCTCAGGCTTAAAGACGTTTAGTATGGCTCCCAGTAAAAATTCACAGCAGCAGAGCAAGAAAATCATTTATATTTGTTGATTCTTAATCCAATAATTTTACAATATGTGGGAGAAGCAGCAGCATACCCCTTTAAGATTCTTCTGCATCTCCAATTTAATTCCATCCCAAACTAAAAATAAAAATGTGGATTGTTTTAGTCAACAAAAGAATAGAGTCAGCAAAGCTTGAAAGTATAAAGCCAATCAATTTGGAAATGTTGTCTTAAATCAATGGCCATCTCCTAGGGAATGGTGAATGGATATGCATTTGTAGCTTGCCACTCCTTGAACTAAATGCTAGTCTCTGCACTATAATCTTGCCTTTTATAACAGCTTCCTCTGATGAAACCTGACCTATAATTGGACAGCCAACGACCTCCCCATCCCAACCCAAGAGAATGAGGCAAAATTATTACTAAAACTTCACCTATTCTCAGTGTCATTTTTAAATACAGTATGATTGTCCCTGGTTTATGGATGGTATTTTCCTTTTTTATATCACTTCTAGTTAAGAATGGATCTTTAAAGAGAATTTTCTGATAATACAATTTTAAAATTGCCACCAACTTATCTCAGGTGAAAATAAATGTGGCAATGTCTATGATATAATTTGAGCTCATCGGCCATGGGTTTCAGAAATGAGCAGTGTCCTTGTTTTGTGGGAGATATCTGCTGAGCCTGGCAAGACTCCAAACTCATCAAATCACTTCCTTGCCTCCCATCAGTGTCTCTCAAGTAGATACAGAAATTGAAAATAGGAACCTGTAACATTGGGTAAATTTGATGCCAAAATAGTTTTGCAGCATGGGTGAGAAAAAAGGTCAGAGGTACAAAGGGGGAAGCTTTCTGAAAACAGAGGGTAATTAAGTCAGCTTTCGAATTTACTTCTTCCTTTCCCACGTTTTAAATGGGACATCTTTCCCTTAGGCCTGCAGATGGTGCCTCGAGGGTGGACTGTTACTGATCTCTGAAGGGCAAAACCAGAACTGAAACCCACAAGCCATGCACCTGTGGGGTCAGTTTCATTAAGAACTTTAGCCCTTATTTGTTTTAAAGAACTTAACCAGTAAGTGTCACTGTAAGCAAGAGCAGGCCGACCCTGTGGAGACACATTGCTTTCTCCTCAGCCATCCAGTTTGAAGTTTTGCTCTGTGTTGACTCAGGAGAGTATCTTAAATCAGACTTGAAGTCTCTTTGTAAAACTTGAGGGAATTTTAACTATTAATTTATATCTTGGACTTCAGCTAACATCTTTTGTTTTAAAAAAATAATTAAAATTAAAATGGCACAAATAATTGTTCTGTTCTTCTCAGACAAATTCCATCTCCTGGATTTTCCCAGTTTTTACTTTTACAGCAGTTAAATCACGAACATGACACACTGGGAAGAGCATCTTGCCAATCACACATAAATTGCCACTTTTTACCTAGGGGTCATCTGTATCTACAAGAGAACATTTCTCAACAATTTTATGAATAGCAGAAATACTAGAATAGATATGTGGTAGATGAAGGAAAGATATAGATTAGAGGTAGATAGAGTCATCAAGAATTACCAAAAAGAAAACACACTGTGAGGTTTGTCTACAGTACTTATCCCTAAATAAAAAACCTAGACAGAGAGGTTGATTTGCCTAATTTATACAACTAAATTATAAAGATTCCTATAAATACCTTTGCAATATGTGAAGCACATTATACATTTAATTGCAGCAGTTAGTATTTAGTAATTATCATTCTAACAATGTAGGAGCACATGCTTCAAGAAATGAGTAGAATCATTCATTTCAAGTAAGGCTTTGGGCTGGCAGTGAATCTAGATGACACTTTTACTATTAAACAACCGTGGTTCTTTGCATAGTAGAAACTGTCCTTAATCACAAGACGAACTTGGATCTGAGGTGGAAAAGACTGTTTTACTTCAATTCTAAATGTCTGTTGAGTACCTGCTTGAGCTAGTCTCCAGCACTGAGATGGTATGCCATAAAAATATGCCCACTCCTTTTTTTTTTTCAAAATTCTGAAAATCTAATATGGGGAGAGATACAACCAACTATAACACAATGCAAAATAAAGAAAATGTCAAGTAGAACTACAAGTGAAGAGTATTTAACACTCAAAGGAGAAGCAAGATGGCCAAGGAAGATTTCAAGAACTCTTTGTACAATCCTAGCTTTTCTTCCCACAACCACACCCATGAGCCCTGTCTTCCAAAACCAAGAAAAAGCTACAATTACACAACCAAGTTGGAGATAAAACCAGTCCTTACACGGTGCTGGCAAAATGAAATGGCTAATGGAAACACTCGAAGTTTTCCTGAGTGAAGGATGGTCAAAAGAAAACATGATAAGGAGCAGTAGAGTTTGGTCTCCAGTCAAAGGGAAATATTGTTTTATACATATTAGATAGACAAAGGAAAGTTAAAAAAAAAAAAGAGAGAGAGAGAGACAAAACAAAGAAAAACAACATAGCCCAAAACTTTATTTAACCAATTTAATAAGTGGTTCAACTTGATTGATGAATGGAGAGTGAAATGAAACCATCCCAATGATAATAATAGAAAAACAAAGAGCAACATCACCTGTTTTCTAAGTAGTCACTATGTAAAAGAGTTTGTATTTAGTGCTAAATCTCCAAAGCTAATATAAGACAACTGTTAGAGAGGCAGGAGTAACAATAGAAGCAGCTCAGATAAATGCCAAATGGAACTTATATAAAAAAAATAAGAGGGGCTGGGGATTTAGCTCAGTGATTAGAGTGCTTGCCTTGCAAGCACAAGGCCCTGAGTTCAATCTCCAGCACCCAAAAAAAAAAAAAAAAAAAAAAAAAAAAAAAAAAATAGAGACTTGGAGGTCAATAGGCAAGGAAGAAAGGCGTTATGGTAAACTGAGGAAGGTATAATCAGGGCTCAAGAGACAGGGATAAGGAAATACAAAACTTTGTAGTGAAAATGTAGGAGGAGCACTTTGAGATTGCTAAACTGCTATAAAGAGCTCCAAATGAATCATAATATTCTGCAGAACCTAACATGCTCACCCACAAACTCTGAAACCACTTGGGCCCCAGGGCCCCAGGAACCTCTCTAGCATGTGAAACTGCAATTTGCAGGTCCTCAATAAGTAGACAGCTGTTCATTATAGATATAATGTATATATGCTAAAGGAATTTGGTTTTGTTTTTTGCTTATACTCACTTTGGCCAAAAGGTAAGTCCTATTTTAGAAGATAAAGAAAGATGCCTCTGGCATAAGTGGTACAACTAATTAGAAACATCTGTGGAAGAATAATTACTTATAAAACTGTGTATTGATTTTTGAATTATTCAAATGAATTGCATTTACATATAATAACTTTCAGAATGCCTTATATGTAGTATGGGGTGAGAATGGTCATGTATTTAGAAAATGTGAAATCAATCTCTTTTGTTTAAAACATGCAATGGAAAATGACTACGCTCATTTGGAAAAAAGCTTTATTTATGCAAATACGCATTGTACTCATGTAGTAAACAATTCATTTACTTTCCAGTGCAACCAAGACTCAATCATCTCCCAAATATCCCACTGTTCTCTTTGAAGTACTAAATGTATTTCATTCTTTTCATTCAAAACGTAAATAGAACACCTATAGGAACTTTCAAACCACTGCTTAAAAAGTTATTTTAGTACTCCCCAGTTTGTCAATCAGTGGAATTGTTATGGCAAAGATATCTGGGCAGAGGTGAAAGCAAGCATTTACCATCTGTAGTAGACAGAATCATAGGCCCCCAAAGAGGTTCATGATTTAATCCCCCAAACCTGTGAATACATCATCCTATATCACAAAAGTGACTTTGCAGGGATGCTTAAATTAAGTATTTTGAGATGTAGAGATGATCCTGTATTAGCCACACATGCTATAATCTCAAGGGTTCTTATAAGAGACAGTCAGGAGGTCAAAGTCAGAACAGGACATGTGACAATGGTATCAGAGGTTAGAACAGTGGGAAGAAAGGATTACAAACCAAGGCATGCAGGCATCCTCAAAGCTGGAAAAGGCAAGGATGCAGATTCTCTCTTGAAGTCTAAGGAAGGAAAACAGCCTTGCTGACTCATTTTACACTTCCGATATCCAGAAAAATAAGATAATAAATATGTGTTACTTCAAATCATTGAGTTTGTGGTACTTTTTTACAGCACTAACAAGAAACTAATGCACAATCTTCTTGAAAGACTAATTGCTATCTTTACCGAGATCATCCTACTGACTTTGCATGAGTTCTACAGGGTACGCATGGGGAATGCTTTCCCCATTAGCAGAAAGGTAGTAAGAACAGCCATGGACCATCCACAGCCATTTGTAAGAAAGCTTTCTGGGCTAAATATACCAGTATAAATTAAAATTAGGACTTTGGCCTCAGTCACTAGCAATGTTCAACAAACTTTCTGTAAAGGGCCAGATGAAGATTTTTTGTTTTGTGTTCACAAGATATCTGTCACAACTAAATGCTGCTGCTACAGTACAAAAGCAGCCACAATGTTAAAAAAGCAATATGCTGATAGGCTGTGTTCCAACAAACCTTTATTTTTTAAAACAGTGGTAGTCAGATTTGGCCCACAATCTCACTACTAAACTAAGGTATTAACATTAATACATAATAAGACATAAACTCTAAAAAGTCCTCCCCTACATAAGGGATTGATATTTGGAGGAAGTTGGAGCTCATGGGTGGAGTCCTTTGCCTGAAAAAAGGAAGGATCCTGGAAACTCCACATCAACAAAACAAAAGAGTTTAAAAGACAATGTAAGATGTTTGAATATGGATTAAAAATATGTTTATCACAAGGTCTAGCTAAGAATAAGGTATAATTTAAATCTGTTACAAAGCAATTCTTCTGACATTTCTACTCCACACTCCTTCCAAAGTCAGATCCACTTCAGATTGTCTCAGATAAGAGGATTTTCACCCTGAAGACATTTTCATTGCTCATGTCTCTATGACAAAGCTTAATTTCACCTCCTAGATTGTGGTTTGGCCCAATCTTTGTTCTTTGTATAAATTTTAGCTTCTGCATCTTCTATCCTAGAGCATATGAAATTTTCCAACTCCAATTATCTTTACAGGAATTAGAGCTCTCTCTTTCTCTTATTTTATAGTTCAGAAAAGACAGCACATAGTGACTGTAAAAAAAAAAATTAAGGAGAAATCTCTCTACAATGAATTAGTTCATGATAAATAATTCCTCTCAATATTTTTTGCTGCTACTTTGAGTGCCCTTTACTTAGAAGGTGTCACATGAAGCATTCAGGGTAACAGTGCAAAAATTCTTATTTTAATCTCAGTCACTCTTTTAAACCCCAGGAGTCATCATTCTAAAAAAAAATTGCATCCCAATTTTAATGAAATGTCTACTCATCTGCTCTGCTTCCAAGTGTTGCGCTGCCATTTTCCATCCATCCTTTTGAGCAAATCAATCCTCTAGTGAAAGGACAGCATCATTTATAATGAGTTCCTGAGAGTGGTATTTATCTCATACCTGGACAATGATAACTTTTCCAGTGGTTTCTCTATTTAGGTCCTAATGTGGCTTCTTGGAGTTTCAGTTCTCTAATATGGTACTGAACAGGGAGAAAGCTTAAAAGATATGGAAGAACACTGTGTAATAAATGTACTTTAGAGTCTGAGATACTTGCCAATGCATAGAAAAGAAAAATCTCTATGTTTTCTCCTATTAGGATGATGTCAGGGAAAGTGCAAACTTGCAAGACTGAATTGGAAAAGATCTGAGATTGTACCTTTATCACAAAGAAATGTTGAAAGGTTAACAAATGCCCAAGTAGTCATTTTAGACTAAAACACAACTGCAATGACAGACATTCAATACAGAAGTCAATAGACTTGGGCTGACTGAAGTGAGTACTGCACAGGAATTGAATCTTAACAAAAACAGTGTGTATAGATAGGTCGATGATAGACAGACAGATATGCATATATATGATTACACATATATTGATTACATAATACTTACTAAAATACTTCAACATGCTTTAAAATGCGTAAAGGAATTATCCTAAACTATTAATAATAGCTAAGGATGATTTTTATCACTATATATTTCTGCATTTTGAAATATCCTTTAGCAAGTAAATATAACTTTTATAATTGAAAGATTAAAATTAGTTAAAAATTTCCTTCATTTTCTTAAAAAATAAGGCTCTGAGGCGTGTCTCTTCAGATATCACACAAGGAAGGACCATCAACAGAAAAATAACTGTAAGTGGGTGCCCTTTGCTTGTCAGGAGAAAAAATAATCTCTCAAATTCGTAATCTTTCCCGTGCCAAAAACAAAGACAGAGTAGAGGAAATGGGGCAGAGAGGACAGGAAACCAGCCACAGTGGAGCAGGAGAGCATGTCTGCAGGGCGGCTTCTGCTCTCCCCCCATTCTCCAGTCCAGAGACGCTCCACCTCGTGAACAATTCAGTTCACGAACAGAAGCATTCAGAAAAATTCTGCTCCAGTTTGCGAACTACGCATCGGGTGATTAACACAACTGTGGCCATCTTTTCCATATGAACAAGAACGTCCGCTCCGCTCTGACGCACATAGTTGTGGCTTCCTCTAGTTGAGATCGCAGTTGCAGACAGAGCTGTGCGCACTTGCTGTAAAGTTTTTTGTGTGCTTTGTAGCACATGCAGTAATGTACAGTATTATTCAATCCACCATGGCTCCAAAGAGAGTGCAGAGCAAGCATGGTGGTAAAAAAAATAAATAGAAAATGCAGAGCAGTAATGAAGGTGACAAGAATGTGCACAGCAAGAATGGTAAGGTTTTGAAGAGAATAATCATTGAATTGAAGAAGGAAATTGTAGAAAAGCATGAGTGTGATATTCATGTTACTTATCTGGCCTTGGAGTACAAGATGGTGAAGTCAACAATCTTGACTATTTTGAAGAATAAAGATGCCGTCAAAGGTTCTGACGTGGCAAAAGGAGTAACGACACTAAGCAAGCAGAGGACAAAAGTGCTGGAAGAGGTGGAAAAGTTTTTGTTAGTGTGGTTGAATGAGAAACAGCTGGCAGGTGATAGTATTAGAAGTTATGCTCTGTGGGAAAAAAAAAAACAGGAAATTGCAGCAATTTACTGCAAAGAAAAAAAAAACCCGCTAGAAGTGCAACAAGTGATGAATTTAAAGCCAGTAGAGAGTGGTTTAATAAATTCCACAAGAGAAATGGCATCCACGGTGTGATAAGACATGGTGAGGTTTCTAGTTCTGATAAGGCCGCTGCAGAAGCCTGCAAGAAAGAATTTGAGAAATTCATGAAGGCGGGAGGATACATTGATCAACAAGTGTTCAACTGCGATGAAACAGGCTCTTCCAGGCCCCTTGTGCATTCAGGGAACAGAATGTGAACAGGCCGGACTGCCTGTTGTGTGGAGAGCCAATGTGAAAGCCTGGGTCACAAAGCAATTCTTCATGGAATGGCTGCATGAGATGTCTGCATCCATTGTCAAGAAATATCTTTCTGACAACCGACTGCCTGAAATGTGCTTCTTCTGATGGGCATCGCCCTCACACACCCTCCAGCCTTGGTGCATGATATGGAAGCTGAGTGTAACTTCATAAAAGTCAAGTTCCTCCCCCACAGCACGGCACCTCTTCTGCAGCCCACGGACCAGCAAGTGATCTGCAACTTCAAGAAGCTGCACTCTTGCAAAGTGTGGTGACATCACAAAGGCACTCTCCACCAGGTGTTTCCATCACTGAAGAGCTGTCCTTGAAGATGTTTTCATCACTGAAGAGATGTCCTTGACTCTGAGTTCTGGAAGAAACATTTCAATGTCCTCCACTGTATCAACTTCATTGACAAAGCCTAGAAAGGTTTCACATCGCTGACCTTAAATTCAACCTAGAGGAAGCTGGTCAGAATGTGTCACTGAACACGACTTACAAGGGTCTGGGATGCACTGGCAGTGGAGGAGATTGTGTCCATGGGCAAGAATATGGGTCTGGACATCAATGGTGCAGACACAGAGGCGCTTGTTGAGGACCATGAGGAGGAGCTGACAATGGAAAACTTGCTGAACTCCAGAGTGAGCAGCAGAAGGTGTTTGCTGAGGAGCATTGCACTGAGGAAGAGGAAGATGGGGAGGAGGTTAACAGAGATGTTACAAAATCCATTATGGAAAAATGGAGTGAGTGCTAGGGTTTCTCTGACAGTGCCACCCCGACATAACTGTAATGAACAGTGTATTGAATCTGATGAATGATAGCATGGTCTCTCATTTCTAAAAGGTTATGCAGTACAACAAAAAGCAAATGATATTAGAAAAAATGTTACCAATATTGACCTTGCAGTGGAGAGACAAAGATGAGAAGAAACCTTTGAAGGAGATTTCCCTGATGTCATTATGGAAGGGGACTCTCCCTTTAAACAATAACCTTGTCCACACCTACCTTCTGGTCTTCCATGCCAGAGATCACCTCAAGCAAGATTAGAGGTGACTCTCTTCATACTGTACTGTACTTTGTTTTATATTTCTGTGGGTAAAAAAATGCATATGGTTCAGAATGGATTAACCTTATTTACATTGAACCTTATGGAGAAATTAGATTTGGTTCAAGACCAATTTGGTTTGCAACCAGAATCATGGAATGATTTAAGTTTGTGAACTGAGGCAGCACTGTCTAGGTGCCATTTGTAAGTAAACTTGGTTTACCTTTTCCCAGCTGGGTAAACTTGGGTTAGTCTTCATTTGCCTCTGTTTAATCACCCATAAAATAGGTATAACAATCACATACTTCTCATAAGTTTGATTATGAGGATGAAGTTTGTTAATCTATGCAAAGTACTTAGAACAGTTACTACCACATAACAGAGACAGTAAGTGTTAGTAATGACTATTGTCACAATATATACACAATGTAGTTTCTTTTTCCCAAGAGCAATGAGAATCTTTATGAGGGGGACCCATATCCAGTTCATCTTTGAGCCTAGTTCATACTAGGTTCCCCATAAAAGTGATTAAATCCATCTAATTAATTCAAGTCTATGTAGGAAAAAACATACAATGTCCATCCAAACCCATCTTAGACTTCCTGCAACCTGTAGAAACCCTAGTGTCCCCTTCCCAGGGGCCTTCTCTGATATACCCCAGCCAGGACTATGGATCTCTGTGAGAACCACACTTGCCCACTGCACTTTTATCACCATTTATTGAAAATCCTTGCTTCATTCTCTTTCTGATCATAAGAAAAAGCTTCTTGACAGTAGAGACCAAGCTCTTTATCACTAAATTTAATTACTATTTCTCTCTCTAGTTTGATGTATAAGATTTGTACATAATAGATATTCGATAAAACATTTTGAGTGAATAAAAATAATATTGCCACAATTAGGTGAAGTAGTATATTGCACAAAATATTCATTTAATTCTCATAGCTTAGTATTTTTATTAGCCCCATTTGATATGAAAAAAAATCACGGCTCAGAAAGGAAAATTATTCTGTGGTCATACACATATAGGATAAAAATTTGGGTCAGCCTTCTCAGAATTTACCATGCTCTGCAATCTCTCCTCTAGAATTATATTGTATCTCATATATAGAAAACAAAACAGAAAGAAAGTACTGGTTATGTAAATATTCTTCATAAACTCTATTTTTTATATTTCCACTACCTATCATATTTTAATTAAACAACAGATTTGATGGCTCAGTTCCAATTATATCCTATTGTTAAGAAACTCTGAGGAAAGAAAAGAGGTCAGCATATTTTAGTAGTTCTGTTTTGAGCAATGCTAGTGACAAAAGGAAAAAAATCAATAAAGAAAACTACATACATAAACACTGCTCTAATAGTAAATCAGAATGTTGAAAGCAAAAACTGGGCAAAACTGGATCTACTTACACTTTCCTACAATTTAATTCCTAAGAATACTTTTGATAAAATTAATGGGGAAATAATACATATTTGTAGAGGAGAGAAATAACAGATTTGAACCATTTCTTTAGTTTGCACCCAACAACCTCTGTTTTCACTTTTTTCCCTGTAGTCTTTTCTGCTCTGAAAGTGTAAATGTGTCTAACCAGGGAAACAGCTCTCAGCTTGCAGAATGCTCCAGGAAGGAGAATTCAGAGAACTGCAATGATGAGGCTGACACCCAAGAAAGGCCACAGTCATCGGGGAGGTTCTGAAGTATCCTAGGAATACAATGGTTCTCTGAACTAATAGGCATAATGCTGACTTCATTTTTATTGCTTCACAATGCCACTGTGAAGCATTTCACAATGTGTTCTGCTATGTGTGGTATAGTGAGGTAATGATTAAATGTACAATTTTGTGTGTGATGTGTTGTGCATATGTTGTGCATATGTGTGTATAGCTCTCTCTCTCTCCCCCATATATGTGTGTGTGTGTGCGTGTGTGTGTGTATGTGTGTGTGTGTGATTGTGATTTGGGTGCATCATATTGTGTGTGATTGTGAGAACCTATGTCAGAGGTAGAAAATATTTATCCCTTTTCTAAGGTAGAGGAATGGTCTACAGCAAAAGACCAATACCTAGCAATGCCCTGATAAGTAGGAGAGGGAGGGCAGATGTTGGGAGTAGGAGAGAATTTACAAAGCCAAATATAGAGCCTTTTCCTGCAGAAAACACACCTGGATCTCAATTGAGAAAAAGAAAATTCTTGTTACACAAATTATAGCAAAATGAGATATTGGCCTTTGCCAGTAAATTTGGTAAAAGTTAAAATGTATTGATAATATACAATGTTGGCAAATCGTAGGAGATTTGACTGTAAACACATGTGGTAGAAATGTATTTAATACTTTTCTGGAGTGTCATTGTCAATATGTACTATAATTTCAATCACACATGCACATTGACCAAGAAATTCCTAGTTTCAAGAACTTATTACAGAAAATAAAAGGATAAGTATGGGAATATGTAAATGAACAGCTATTTTTTGCAGGACCTTGTATAACAGTGGGCAATGACTAACAATAAGGGATTTGTTAATACTAAAACTGATGTTTCAAAGATAAGATGCAGAGTTATAGGTAATGACCCAAAAAGATGTCTTAGTCACTTTCTTGTTGCTGGAACACAGTAGTCAACACCCACAACTTTAAGTAGGAGATGTTTATTTTGGCTCACAATTTCAGAAATTTCAGTCCATTGTTGGTGTACCCAAACACAGAAATGGCATGGTAGAAGGGCTTGTATGGAGAAAAGCTGGTCATATCATGGTAGCCAGGATGCAGAGGGTGAAGGGAGGAACTAGGAAGAGAGATATACTCTTCCAGGTCATGCTTCATTAGCCCACCTTCAGCTAGACCACACCTACTAACATCATCACCTTCCATAAGCTCCACCTCTCCACACATGAGGAATTTGGGAGACATGTTAAATGTGGAAAGTGGAAGCCTCCTTGACACCACAACTCTTGCATTCTTCATGCCCATAAATCCAGCACCACATGGTGCTGAAACAGTAGCTGAGTCCCCTTGCACCATAGATGCAGTGGCCTCCAAGTGCCCAGATGGCTGAGCACTATGAATCCAATCCAGTCCCAAGGTACCAATTCCCTAGGTGGCTTTTCTTGAGCAGGGTGCCCTTAGGCACTCTTCTCAAAGCAAAATCTTTCACTTTTGCACACTTGAGCCTTTGAAGGACTGGTTTATGCTGACTCCTCAGATACCTTCAAGGCATCTTTCCTATGGTCCTAATGCTAAGTACTTGGTTTAATTTTAATGCTAATCTTTTCCACAACCATGATTTCCTCAGAACCAACTTTATAGTAAAACTTTTTGGTGGAATTCCAAGCTTTTCAAATGGAACTTTTGCTCCTGATTTTCAGTGAACATGCAACTAAAAGTCATCAATAGTACAAATGTACAAATGCTACAAATAGCGCAACATGGTCTGTATGTTGAGCTGCCTTGAAATATTATCTGCTGGATTAATTAGCATAGCACCTTTAGTCTCAATTGCCTGCAAACTCTCAGGCCAAGGGTAAAATGTAAATAACGTTTCTGTCAGAGATTAACATACAGCTTCTTAAGTCCAACTGCCAATGGAGAACAAGGACTCCATTTTTCCCAAGCAAAACTTCCTGAGTTTAGTCTTTAGCACCTGAAATTTTATTATTATTTTGGGTTTTTGAGCTCTGACCAGAATATACCATCAATCTCGGCTTACTGTATTATAGTGTTTCTCTGACTAACATCTCCAAACCTCTTCAAACACCTTCGGCAAAGTGTCTGTAAAGCCTTCTAAATTAAATAGTCAGGGATAGTCATGGCAATGGCCCCACTTCTCTGATACCAAAATCTGTCTTAGTCCTTTTCTTATTGCTAAGACACAAAACTCAACACCTACAACTTGAAGGAAGAGAGGTTTATTTTGGCTCATAGTTTCAGAAGTTTCAGTCCATGCATGCTCAGGAGACTCAAATGCAGAAATATTACGGTGGAAGAGCATGGTGTAGAAGAAAGCTGTTCACATTATGTTTGCCAGGAGGCAGGGAGTAAAGGGAAGAGCCTGGGGAAAGAGATACACTCTTCCAGGTTGTGAGCCCAGTGGCTCTCGTCTGTTTGGGGGACATTCTAGATCTAAACCATAACAACTGCATAATGTTGAAGTAAAACATAACTTACAAAGCAAAAATATTTGTGTGGTTTTATTTCAGGAAGTTAAAATTGTGTTTACATGGAAAATATTTGGAATGACTCATAACAAAATTTTAACAATGGGTCATGTCTGAAAGGTGATGGCATTGGGGGTAGGGAGAGGAATTTATTTTCTACTTTATACATAATTATTTTTCCCCTAAGAGCATTTGTTATTTCTATACTTGAGAGAAAATAGCAAAACAAAGTTTCCACTTAGGAAGGTAGGTAGATTTTTCAAATGCTCTGTGGTATACATTTAGTATATGTCTCTCCATGTCTGATATGAAGCCATAAACAAATTCCCAGCCTATTCAACCAACTAAAAATTCAGATCTTACATTTCTAAATCATTTTTACCCTGATTCACAACCTGATATTTTCCATGCATCTTGTGAATCTATAGCCATTTGAACAAAACAGAGCTGTTATAGAAAACAAGCAAAGCCCATTTCTAAGAGGACAGCTAGTGCTTACTGACAAGAAAAAAGCAGCTTTGACTATTCAGGGCTATACAGATGGTTTAATTTTCTTCTATAGCAAAAATGAAAACAAGGACTAAATATATAACAAAATCACCAAAAAGCATTAAGAATGCATGTTTTGAAGCATATAAATGTACATATCACCTTTTTATTCATAACCATAATGTTGAGATTTTAAAGTGTATGTGGAATAATGGAACAGTATCCTACTTTGAGTAGCTCTATCTAATTGTTGCAGGCTTTGCTTTGTGCTTGTGACTTGCTGACATAGAACCCTCCATCATTCAGAGCACGTCTTCTTTCCACAAAGTACAAAAGCATTCCCCTCTCCCCTCTGCAAAAGAATAACTAGAAAAGATGCCTTATATCTTACAAACCATAAAGACTTTTGCTTTGAAGCCCATTTCTCCACTGATTATGAATTTTACATGTTTATATTGGCCAAATAATTTCCCAAGTGTTATTTTCATTTTATTGATCTCTAATCACTATTTATCAAAACATTTTTCTTTTTTTGCCCTATCTTCTACCATCAATACTTCCTATTTCTTTCTAATATATAAATAAAATCCTAAGCATGTTATCTCTGTTCTGTTTAGAAAAATTCTGAGAGAAAAGCTTTCCAGAAACCAAGAAATCATACAGATGAATGCAATAACTTACCTAAGCTGTAAATTTACTCTTTTAAACGTAGGTTCCTTTTTATGGGGGTATATCTGTATTTTTTTGTTATATAAATGTCAAGCAAGGAAAGACAGGGAAATATCTTGAGATAATTTGAAAATTAATATCAGTTGACTCAAAAGTCCTAATTCTCAATTACAACTAAGGTACATTCAGGAATAGCTTATTGATTTTTTTTTCCAAATCCTGAAAATATGAGGTATCATCAAAAACCTGGTCAATGCTTACACTTTTAAAAAATTATTACAGTAAAATATAAATTACCATTAATCCCTCTATTTTAAATGTACTTGTCCCATTGTTCTTGTCACTCTCTCAAGCAGTTCTGGAAGGTCTCTTTGTATCTTTAGTTGTGCTGCCATGGCTGCCTTGATGCACTGAATCAATTCAAAACACTTACATCTCATGGTCATTTTGAATTGGAGAAAGAGCCAAAATTTGTGCAGTGCCAGATCCAATGAGTAGGGAGATGAGGACACACAACAATATTTTTATGAGTGTGCCTTTCCACTAAATCCCACTTGGCAGCAGCACTCAGTTTATTTTTAAATTACACTTCATAAAAACACTGAAGAAAGAGGACTGCCAGAACTCCTCCAGAAAGTGAGAATAATGATGGAATAATGTGTTTGAAGAAAGGGGGAACATTTTGAGGTGAATTAATGGCAATAAGTCTCTTACTGTAGTAAAATTTTTATTGAGGGAGGTGCATCATGACAGGCTAGAGGCAGCAGCACTCATGAGATACTCTGAAGATGCTCACTGAGGTCTATAAGTACTCAGGTGGGGAGGGGATTAAACCAAACCAAACAAAACAAAACAAAAAAAGAAACCCAACCACAACCATGGGAAGGCAACTTGAAGGAGAAGCCCAGCAGATGAATTCCAGTAGCAAGAGTGGTTAGAAAAAGAACCTGCTTGATTTCAGCACTGCTAAAATCCCAGCTCTGCCAATCACATTGTCTTGGGAAAAGTTCAAATTTACCTGAAGGAAGAAACCAAACAATAGAAAACCATATTCCATGCAACTGAAGACCAAAAGCAAGCAAAAGTAGCTTTGCGAAGTTCAGAAAAAGTGAACTTCAGGCCAAAACTGACCAGAAAATACAAAGAAGGTCATTATATTATGGTCTAGGGAATAATTGAAGAGGAAGAGATAACAATTATAAATATATACACACCAAATGCCATCACATCCAGTTTTACAAAACAAAAACTGCTAGACATAAAAGGAAAATAGATACCAATACAATCATAATGGGAGATTTTAATTCTCCACTTACAAGTAGACAGGTCAACCAGACCAAAAAATCAACAAAGAAATATCAAAGGTGAACAACAATATTGAACAAATGGATTTAACAGGTAACTATAGAGTGTTTTATCCAACCACACCAGAATACACATTTTTCTCAAAAGCACAGAACTTTCTCCAAAATAGACCATATCTTTGACTATAAAGCATACTTCAACAAATACTCAAGAATTAAAATAAACTCTTGAATTGTATTGGGTCATAAAGGAATAAAACTAGAGATCAACAGCAAAAGAACCACAGAAACTACACAAACACATGGCAATTACATAATACATTCTTGAATAATCGATGAGTCACAGAAGAAATCAGGGAAGAAATTAAAAGTTTTCTAGAATCAAATAACAATCACAGTGCAACATACCAAAACCAATGGAACACAATAAAAGAAGTTCTAAAGTAGAAGTTTATAGCTATAAATGCCTGCATCAGAAAACTAGAACAATCTCAAATAAATAACCTAATGATGTATCTCAAGATCTTAGAAAAACAAAAGCAATTCAAATCACAACTTGTAGAAGGAAAGAAATTACAAATATCAGACTGGAAATCAGAGAAATTGAGACAAAAAAATATAAAGGACCTGTTATATATTCTGATCACCAAATATTTCTGACCAGGCCTAGTCAGAAACACTAACGGCTGTGAAGTTAAATGCCCCCTGGGAAACAACCAACTCTCAGCTCCCAAGACCTACCCAAGGCCACAATGCTCGAAGCTGTAAGATAACAGAGGGCCATAAGTTACAGAGGGTGCCTGCCACCAGGAAAGGCAGGTCCAGCTCCTCCAGCCCTGGACACTCCCCAGGACCCACTGCCTCAAGCTGAGGAGGAACGAAGACCCTGCAGAAAGCTCAAGGGCCTGCCCATTCTCACACCCCTTTCCACATAACCCATGTACAAACCTCAAGCCCCTTTTTTCTGAGAGCTGCTCCTTTGTTTCTGAGAAGTCTCCCCTCCAGCTGGGTTTGCTCCACAAGTAGAGCCTGCTCATTGCTGTTCTGAAGTTGTGTCTCATTCTCTCACTACTCAAATTATTAACGAACCAATGAATCAAAGCACTGGTTCTTTAAAGGGATAAATAAGATTAATAAACCCATAGTTGAATTTACCAAAAATAGGAGCAAAGAGACCCATATCAGTACAAGTAGAAATGAAAAAAACAAAATCACAATAAACACCAGTAAAATAGAGAAGATTATAAGAAACCATTTCAAAAACTTATTCTAAATTCTCTAGTCCCCATAAACTGGAGAATCTAGAATAAATGAATAAATTCCTAAACACATATGACCATACGAAATGGAACCATATGTATAAAAAACTTGAATGGATCAAACAGGCAATGAAACCGAAGCAGTAATAAAAACTCTACCAACTGAGAAAATCTAGATATATTTACCACAGAATTTTACCAGAACATCAGAAAAGAACTAATACCAATAATTCTCAAACTCTTCTATAAAATTGAAAGGGTACAAACATTCATTGCCAAACTCATTTCTTGAAACCAGCATTATCCTGATACCAAACCAGAAAAAAAGACTCAGAGAAAAAATAAAAAAAGAAAAGAGAAATGTATGCCAATATCCTTAATGAACATGGATGTAAAACTCCTCAACAAGATAGTGGCAAATGGAATCCAAAAAAATCATTAAAAAGATTGTACATCATGACCAAGTCTCTGGGTTTCATCCCAGAGACACGAGAATAAATCAATAAATGTAATATATCATATAAACAGAAGCAAGGACAAAAACCACATGATCGTCTCAACAGACAGAGAAAAAGCCTTTGACAAAATCCAACACCCATTGACAATAAAAACTCCAATAAAGATAGGTATAGAATAATCTTACCACAAAGAAATGGAAGGAAAAAATAGAAACGAAGCTTTTGTAAATAAGAAGGGAGAGGGGGTGAAGCGAGGGGAGGAGAATGGGGAAAAAAGAATCAACAAAATGTATCATGTACAGGAACGAATCCCCTATTATGAATGTTATCACTATGTACATCTAAAATGTATCATTAAAATAAAATTTTTTTTTAAATTTAAAAAAGAATAATCTTACCACAAACTGATAAAAGTCATTCATGACAAACCCACTACCAACATCATACTTTATAAATGGAACAGAACAGGATGTCCACTCTTACCACTTATGCTTAATATAGTATTCAAAACTAGCCAGAGCAATCAGGGAAGAGAAAAAAATAAAAAGGATATGAACAGGAAAGGAAAAAGTCATACTATCCTTACTTGTGGAAGGCATTATCCTTCATATTGAAGACCAAAAAAAATTCCACAAAAGACTCTTAAAGTTAACAAATAAATTCAGCAAAGTGGCAGGACACAAAAATCAATAATGTTCCTGTATGTCAATAATAAGCCTATTGAAAATGAAATCAGAGAAACAATCCTTTTCATAGTAGCTTCAAAATAATTAAATACCTAGGAGACAATAACCAAGGAAGTGAAGAACCTCTACAATGAAAACCATAGTACATACTCTGGAAAAGGAAATTGAGGAAGACATTAGAAAATGCAAAAACATCCCCTATTCCTGGATATAAAAATCAATATTGTCAAAATGGCCATATTGCCAAAGCTGATATATAAATTTAATGAAATTTCAATCAAAAAATCAAAAACATTCTTCATAAAACTAGAAAAAAATTCCTAAAATTTGTATGGAATGAGAAGAGACCCAGAATAGCCAAAGCCAAAAAAAACAAAGCAGGATGCATTACAATATCAGATTTCAATATATTCTACAAAGCAACAGTAATAAAAAGAGCATGGCATTGGCCCAAAAATAGATATACAGACCAATGAAATAGAACAGGACACAGAGAAACAGCCCCATACACCTTAGCTATCTGATCTTTGACAAATAGGCTAAGTACGAACACTGGAGAAAAGACAGCCTGTTTAACAAATGGTTCTAGGAAAAGTTACCATCATACAGAAGAATGAATCTAGACCCATACTAAATAAAATCAAAATGGATCAAAGACCTAGATACTAAAAGAGAAACATGTAATCTGATAGAAGACAAAGGATTTTCTAAAAAGAACCCCAATTGCACAAAAAAATAACATCAAGAATCAACAAATGAGAGTATACTGAATTAAAAAGCTTTGGCACAGCACAGAAAAAAGCCAAGAGTGAAGATACAACAAACAGAATGGAAAAAGTTTTTCCAGCTACTCCTCAGATGAAAGACTAATATCTAGAACATATAAAGAATTCAAAAAGAAGAGACTTCCCAAAAGAAAAGACCCAATCAAAAGATGGAATACCAAAATTAACAGACACTTATCCAAAGTACAAATGGCCAATAAATACATGAAAAATGTTCAGGGTTTTTGGTCATTAGGGAAATGCAAATTAAAATAACACTGAGTTTTTATCTTACCACCAGGAATGGCCGTCACCAAGAATTCAAAAAACAACAAATGCTGGTGATGACAGAGAAAAGGAATTCTTCCACACTGTTAGTAGAAAGGTAAGCTGGTACAACCACTATGGAAATCAGTATGGAGATTTCTCAATTCCATTTTACCCAGCTATACCTCTCTTGGGTATCTTACGGAAAGAGGTAAAGTCATCATATTACAGTGACACATGAACGCTCACGTTGATAGCAGCAAAATCACAATAGCTAAATTATGGTGTAGCCTATATGCTCATCAACATAGGAGTGGACAAAGAAAATGTGGTGTATATACAACAGAGTACTACTTGGTCATAAGGAAGGATAAATTACAATCTTCTGTAAGAAAACTGATGCATCTTGAGACAATAATGCTAAGTGAAATAGATCAAATGCAGATGGTGAAATATCACATTGTTTCTCTTATACTAGAAACTCAAAATATAATTAATTTTTGTGTTAAACTTGCTGTTCAAACTTTCCAATATAACACATGTGGCAAAAACAACAATTAACACACAACATCTGCCACAATTAACTTAAAAAGCAAAATAAAGGAAAGATGGTAGAAAACAGTGAGTAGACTCTTTGGGGGTAGAAGAGGATTTGGGGAAGAAAGAAAAAGGGAAAAGTTGAATACAAATGATCAAGATGCAGTACGTATGTGTACAAATTCCCCAAAATGAATGTGATTATTATGAATCATAAATGCATACTAATAAAACAGAAATAAACACAAATAATATTTTTAATTTAACACTTACCATAATTTTCCTCTCGCACCTCATACTGCTTTATAGGAAGAGAACTACAAACCCTTTGCTGGTGCTAAATTCTCTGAGAAGACTGCAGGTCAATTCGACCCAGCATAGCAGTTTCTTTTCCTTGGAAACCACCGGTTTTTTAATCTTCCTGCCATCAACACTTTGTCAGTGGCCTGGAAAAGGAAACAGGATTGCAAAATTAAGTAACTATGACTTATACGCAGAGCCTGGGGCTATAGGAGAACAGAGAGAAATACAGTCTTATGGTCATCTTTCTTTGTGCAGACCCAGAGGACAGCAGAAAAGTATGCAGAGCACGTACAGAAGGACAAAAGCAATGCATTACATGTAATTCTGAGTTAAATCCAACCTTGAGAATTGATAGCTAAGTGACCCTGAATCTAGCATGCAGCGATGCTCAGCCTGAAGCCTCCCTCAGCTGTTTGGAGCTTAATTATAAAAGACTCAAACACCACAGAAGTTTAAGGAGAAAAGCTGTGATTCCCCTTCACCTCTTTTACATTTTAACCCTAAGTAAGTAAACCAAGGGAAGATTAGATGTCAGTACTTCACGTGTTTCTGTCCGGGTCTTTTTCTATGTCACCACTAGGTGTAACTACTGTGTAGAGAAAATGTTGACCTCTATAGTGTATTAATGGAACTATGGAGTTTGAATGACTGTGATAGGTTGCATTACTGCTGCCTACTACTGCCTTATTTCCTTAGCATGTTTCCCTGTCTATTGCTGGATGATTTGAAATTCCTCCCAAGAGGTATATTTGAGCAGCGGAAATTTGTATAAGCAATTGGAACTCCCTGTCTAGATCTCAGAGAAACCTGGAATCATACCATGTGAAAATCTGGGGATTGTCGTTTGAGTGATAATGAGAAACCACAGAGTATTTAGGTCAACTGCTCAGTATTCCAATTATTACAGTTGTGTTATAAACACAAAAGTGTTTTTTTCTTCCACATTTACAATATTCCATTATTATGGTTGTGTTATGGATACAAGACAAAAATGTTTTGCTTCTACATTTACACTAAACATACCCACTTCATTTCTGACACTGAATGTTTAGGGATTTTTTTCCCACACCCACCAAGCAAATCTTCAGAAGATGCCATCTGGGGATCCTATACTTTGACTCAATCCATCCACTGTCTACCCGGAATCCTAGCCAGGCCCTGCAGGTTAAGAGCTCAGTCTCGAAAAACTGCCCCTACTTCAGACACCAATTGCAAGCAGTTTTTTTTTAAATTTACTTTCAGAGAAATAACATTTTTTTTTTATTTCAGAGAAATGTCTTTTTACTTTTTGTGAGTGCCCGTTAATTTTATAATTATAGTTTCAATGTGTATATTGTTATCATATCCTTTCCCCCATTACGCTCCCCTATACCTGTCTCCTCCTCCTCCATATTCCTTTCTTGTCTAACAATAGTCTCCCATCTACTTTTATGTCATCTTTCTTAGATTCTACATATTAAGAAAATCATGTGACATTTGTCTGGCTTATTTTGCTCAAATCCATTCATTTTCCTGGAAATAACAAAATTTCATTCTTCTTGGCTGAATAATACTCTGTTATGAATATATATTTTCTTTACCAATTTATTTGTTGACAGGCACCTAGGCTGGTTTCATATCTTGACTACTGTGAATTGTGCCACAGTGAGCGTGGGTAGGGAGGTATCCTCACAGTGTCCTGACTTTAGTGGCTTTGGGTATAGTCCAAGGAGTTAGGTATAGCTGGCTCCAATTGTAGTTCTGTCTCTAGTTTTTTGTAGAACTTCCATACTGACTTACAAGGGGCTGAATTAATTTACATTCCCATCAGCCATGTAGAAGAGTTCCTTTTCCACAGAATTTACTGGGTTTTTTTTTTAATTCTTAATGATAACCATTCTGATAGGGGTGAGATGTAATCTCAATATAGTTTTGATTGGCATTTCCCTAATAGATATAAAGACATTGAGCATATTTTCATATATTTCTTGATCATTGTACTTCTTCTGAGGAGTGTCTGTTCAATTTATTTGCCTGTTTATTCATTGGGCTTTTTGATTTTTTGGTGTTAAGGTTTTCTGTGTATTCTAGATATTAATCCTCTTGTCAGAAGAGTACCTGGCAAAGATTTTTTTCTCCCATTCTATAGGCTGTATCCTTACTCTCTTAGTTGCTTTCCTTGTTGTGCAAAAATTTTAATTTGATATTATCTCATTTTTTTATTCTTACTATTATTTCTTATGCTACTGGAGTTTTATTCGGGAAGTCTTTGCCTGCACCTATGGTCGTGAGTGTTTTCCCTGTTTTCTTTTAGCAGATTCAAAGTTTCAGGTCTTATACAGGCCTTTGATCCATTTTAAATTCATTTTGTAAGAGGGTGAGAGACAGGGATCTAGTTCCAATTTTATATGAGTGAATACCAGATTTCCTAGCACCATTTCTTAGAGGCTGATTTTTCTCCAACACATATATTTGGATCTTTGTTCAGAAGCAGATGATTGTAGTTGTACGAGTTCATTTCTGTGACACTGACCTTGTAACTGGCCAGCTACAGACCAAGGTTTCACCAGCCCTTCTCTGGTTCCAAGGATGGCTCACAGGACTCAGGGACACACTTTCCTGTTTGTTACGGTAATATAGGGTATAATGGAGACTAAAGATGAACAGCCATATAGAAAAGATGCTTGGGGCAAAAGATATAGAAAGGGGTGTTGAGGTTTTATGCCCTCTCAATATGCCCTCATCCAGACACCTACCTCCGTGTTTGCAGATATCTGGAATCCTCAGATTCTGTCATTGTGGGGCTTTATAGAGGCTTCACTGAGTAGGAATAATTGATTGTACAATTAGCCATAGGTGATCCACTCAACCTTCAGCCCCTCTCCTCTTCCCATAGGTATAAGGACAGGACTAAAAGCTCCAAACTTGTAATTACATCGTTGGCTCCCCTGCCATCCAGTCCTCACTCCAAGGCTATCCAGGAGCCCACCAAGAGTTGCCTAATTGGAACAAAGAATGCTTTATCACTAAGGAAATTTTAAGGGATTTAGGAGGTCTATGTCAGACACCACATCACTCAGAAAATTATATACATCTCTGAAGTTTTATGCCAGGAACTGGAGTCAAAGGCAAAATATTAGAACAAAAGATTCTCCTAGTGTCCCTATCTGTAAGAGTTTTAGGAGATCTGTTTCAGGAACCACAGAAGATACCAGTCATGCTTCTTTTTAAAAATCTCAATGTCACAATCTGCATGATAAATTACCCTCAAACATGCTATGGGATGCCATGGACTATGTGCCTTAAAATAACAACTGCATTTTGTGGTACATCTCAGGGTTCTGGGATTTAACTGGGTCCAGCTGAACATTTCTCCCTCGGGCTTTCTTACACAGTTTATAGCAGAGGATAGCTCATTCGCTCACATGTCAGGTAGCCAGGTTGAAAGACTAAAACATCTGCTGGCTAGAGCAGCTGTGGGCATCCTCCGGCATTTTCTCCTACTTCCATTTGGCCTCTCCACATGATATCTCCAAAGTGCTAGCTTCAGAATAAGTGGATGTCCTACATGACATATTAGGACTTTCAAGGTACATATCCCAAGAGAGAGGCCTGCATAACCTGGATCATCTTTATAGCTGCAAAAATCACATAGCATCCTTCCACGGTGCCCTGTAATACAAACAGCAGTCACAAGCTCCCTTTAAAAAATCCAGGGGGAAAGGACACAGATTCCCATCTTTTTGTAAGCAATACATGGCTTATGGGATACATACGTATCTCTCTTGGGAAAATGCAATCTATTACTACCAGGGGTAGAAGGCTAGTAAAATGAGCTGTAGAGATCTTGTCAAAATTCCTATCAATTACATTACAGCCATCAATAAAATCACAACTTAAATGTTTTCACCCATCTTACTATTAAAATTTAAGACGATTAGGATAAAAGTGAGTTATAATCATGCTTTTCTTTGTCATTAGGCAAAGTTTTATTCACCTTTATATCACTTTAATCTGTATATTAATGAATAGTTATATGAAGAAGTTCATTAGTCTGTGCTACTCAGAACGTTTTTATGGATGATTACAAAAATCATGTAAAGTTTAAATAAATAAGATGAGTGTGTAGACTGTTATAAATACACCAATAAACTGTTCATCATAAATGTAATTTCCTTACCTTCTTAGATAAAAACCTAAAAGGATAAAATGGGGCTATAACTCAAGTTATTTATTCAGAATCCTGCAAGTTTCTGGAATCTGTGTACTGTGCAAACAGCAAAGACCCCATTGAGAAGAGCTATACATAAGAGATCATGTAGAGATTTTTGTCAGCATTTCTAAATTATTTACATCAAATTGATCTCAGTTATTCTCCTAATATAATTCAGAAACTGCAGAGACACATAAAAAGTAATCATATTTTCAATGATGAAGATTAAAAAATGCCTTAATAAAAATAGTAAGAGATTTACACTTATATGAAAGCTAATATGTTAATTCATGGGTACAATTTCTAGTTAACAACTGTTTGATCAACTATTGGTTTGGATACACAAACCGTCATGTCTACTCTGTTGGATTAAAGTTAACCAAGCAATATAGGGAGTCACTAAAAGACATAGTGACCATTTTGGCATCAAATGTGTCCAATTCCTAATAAAACAAAATACATTTATTATTGTGTATCAAATCTTAATTTTTATATTGGTACTACACAGGAAGTATATTTATTACTTCTATGAAACCTATATTTAAAAAAACAAAATCATTTTATGTTTTTAACTATCAATACCTGAATATCACAAATGAAATATTTCACCTCTTGGATAACGAATAACATAAATAGCAAATTTACTTCAGAATTAATCTAAGATACCCTGATCTTGGGGTCGGGGGCAGATTCTGAAGTCGCTTGCCAAAACTTTTCAGTAATTTGAAGAATGCACATTTGTCTTAACTTGCTGTTCCTTGAAGCGGAAGGTACTGGCTCACAACTAGAGGATCCAGCATCAATCTTCCTATGCAGTTGGAGTCTGCAACACAGGTGACGCCATCAGACCCTTTTTTCACTGCATATTTTGAATGCTGCCTCTCTCAAAGGGGAGCCCATCTAGGCCCTGGTTTAAAATGCCAGAATATGGGGCGGGGATTTAGCTCAATGGTTAGAGTGCTTGACTCGCAAGCTGAAGGTCATGAGTTTGATCCCCAGTACCGAAAAAATAAAATAAAACAAAGCTTTAAAACCTTTCAACAAAAGAAGAGAAACAAAGAAAGAATAAGGGAGAGAAAAGGCAGGGTAAGGGAGGAACAAATACAATAAACACAGCCAAACTGTGGTAATGTTATCACGTAAGTTTCCGATATTGCTGGGTTCTTTCCCTCCTCTAGCAAAGAATTGAACAAGGGCAGCAAAAAGTAATTACGAATTTTTATTTAGAATTATAAACCAAAAAGAAGAGCTGGCCCTGCAGAGCAAGTGCAGGCCAAACAGAGAAAAAGCCAGGGAAGCATTGCCAGCAGCCTTGGTTCCGATAGAGAGGAAGGACAGGACACAACGGGCACCCTCCCCTGCGGGGCATGAGAAAAAGAGAGCACTTTCCCCGGCAGCCAGAGAAAGGAAGAGACCTTCCTGCCTGTGCAGTTTCTACTTATAGACTGGGGTTCCCACAGGAATTCTTGAGACCCTCCAGCGTCTGTGTGGAAGGGGCTACACTTGAAATTGGCGCCTCAGGCTGACGTCAGGTCCAGGCCACACCCACGAAGTTGTTGTCAAGTCCAGGTCACTCCTCCGGGGCTGACATCCGGTCCAAGCCACTCCTCTAGGTCATGCCCCCTTCAGTCAACCTTAGCCACGCTGTACTCCTACCACAGTAACTTTTGAATCTGGGCGACGGTTATGTATGAATTCATTCTACTCGTCTTCCTGATATTTCAGAAAATTTTAAGTTTTCAGTTTTTTTCATTTACGTTTTAATTAACGAAGCATTTGTCAAAAGAACTACAAGAACAAAGCAAAGGAAAGCACACAATCAAGGAGAGAAGACACCCTACACAGAATGATGCGGCTTGGAGGAGGCGAGCAGACAGAAGCCCTGAGCTCTGCTTCCTCACACCGACTGAATATTAAACACTCGTGTGTAAAACGAAGGCTCTTAGCCTTCATTTCCTGCTTTTAATTCCCCTTAAATTTGAAACTACTGTGCTTTGGAGTTGGTCGTCTTGAGAAATGCTAGAGTTTGTGAGTAAAATGGAGATGGTTGTCTGTTCTTCCATTTTACTGTTTTTCAGTTTACATTTCAGCCACACTGTCTCATTTGTTTGGAAATCCGAGAGCACAGAGCTCATCACCAGAACATATTGAATACAAAATAACCTCAGCAAGAGCAGTTGCAGACAAGAAACTAAAAGTGGTTCTTTTAAGGCTAAAAGCTGCAGAATATCTTGTCCTTTAAATTATGAGTACATTTTGACAGAAAAACACACACACACACAAAAAAAATCTTTAAAAGACAAGATAAAATAATGGCTCTTGAGAAAGGCTATTCGGATCATTTGAGAAAGTCCACTTCAACAGATGAGGCCAAAACATGCCCTTACTCAATTCACTACAGTCCATCTACTTGGCCTTGTGCTGTGGGGACTCAGAAAGAATATATATTATCCTACCTATGACTGGGCAGAGGCAGAAAAATAAAATAAGCCAAGCAAACATGCCAAGACTTTAGGCTCCATTTAGAGTACATCCAGCCTTTGTTTGACTTCGTGATGTTTTGAGTTTCAGAAACATTTTCCTCCTTTTGACTGACCATTTCTCTTCTAATCCCTGCAAGTTCCCACCTCTCAGCATGTACAAAGTAGTACATCTCTCCCCCATTTCTCGGGTACACTGAAATCCTAGAGACTGCAACAGGAGGCGGCTGTGGCATTACGAAGGGGAACAGGAGTTGTGACCAACAGACGGGACAAGGTCTAAAATTCTCACTATAGGTTCACTTCTCACCAGTACTCTCCTCAACACAGATTTTCTCTCTCGCCTTTTTAACTCTCAATGTCTCTTCTCATTTTTTCTGCACTACTTCTCCCTTTGATGCCTTCCATAATCCTGGGTGATCAGCATCTTAAACTGCTTCTGGCAAGATACACGTTTAGTGGGGCAATTAGCATTATCACCCTTCTGGGAATGGGGCATATGAGAAAAACATAGATGAGCTACAGTTTGTTGAGGGCTAAGTTATAAGACATTAGGTGACTATTACACAGTATTTGTCTCATTATTACATCTCTCAGATTAAGAGCTGGATGCCCAAAGTAATTTTGCTTAAATTTGCCCAAACAGATCATGCCACACACAGCGCCTAAACATTTCTGTATCAAGCTCTGTGTCACTGTGGCCCCAGTGAAGGGAAATACGTCACTACAATAGACTGCTTATTCCACAGAGCCTAAGAGGTGAGTGAGGGCTTGAAAGACCTTCATAAGATTTAACAGAGTTGCTCAGAAAACACTAAGATGTAAGAATCACCCAAGGATCTTGTTAGAAATTGGATTTGTAGGACCTTCTCCAAAACTGCCATCCCCAACCTCCGGGAATGGGATTAGAACTAGTATCTTGAATACTTTCCACTGGTAACACTGCACCCCCACACACTGAGACACTGCTTTAATGGCCCTTGACAGGTTATTCCTTTAACCTAGTAGTTCTCGAAGTGAGTTCTCCAACCTAGCAATACCAGCAGCCCCTGGGAACTTGTTAGAAACACAGATTTTTGAACACTACCCCGAACCTACTAAAGTAGTTACTATGGGGTTGGATCTCAAAATCCATGGGTCAAGGAGCCCTCCAAGGTGATTCTAATGCACATAAAAGTATGAGTACCAGTCCTCTAACCCATCCTTGTCTTGACATTTTCAGGCTTGATCCACATTTTCAACCTACTGGAAAAGCAATCTTTCCACATCTTCATGGTTTTATCCTGAGTCTCAGCCAATTCCACTAACTCATTTCTCCCCACACACTCTACCCTTTTCCCCAGTCCTCCTGGAGTCTAGCTTTGTTATTTGTTCTCTAATGCCCTTTGCCTGACATTTGGATTCTCTAACTTTATACTTTTGTGTCCATCATTCTCTAACCACAATGTGACTGGGTAAGAAATGATCTATTTCTCATGTTTCTCCAAACAGGGCCCCTACCGTCAGCATGGTGATGCTTTTGGCCCCAAAAGGGGTATCAGTTGCTCTGTTTTGTTCTGACTTCTGCTTCAGTACTCTTGAACATGAAATCTGAGAACTCAGTCCTTCCACACGAGACCCTGTAAGTGATGATGCTAGTTTATTGTATATATAACACCCACTCTTTCCTCTCTTCTCAACAGAACTCCATTTATGTTCAGAGATCCACTCCATTTCCACTTTCAGAGAGTATTTCAGATTAGCTGATGTGTCCATCCATCCAAAGGCATAGACTTGACCAAAAGGCAGGCATAGGATCTGTTTTTCCAGTCAGATTAAAGGGAGAGGATCCCATTCCTCGCTTGGGGAAAAAGTTTTCCTCTGTCTGATTTCTTTTAAGTATAAATAAGGATGCAAGCAGCTCCTGTTGCCAACAGAAACCATCCAGCTACCACAAGAGGACTGGCCCTTAGGAATGCAGCACACTGAGCCGGCAGGCAGATGGAAACAGCCGACGCCCTGGGAAATGCCAACAACCCCCGCACGATCCCGCCCGTCTCCCACCTCTGCACCTACAGCTCTGCATGGCAACAAATTCTCTTATTGTTTAAGCCATTTTGATTCAGGGTACCCAGAATTTATAGCTATAAATATATTTCCCCACAAAAACATTCTTTAAGAGACTTAATTCCTATTTATTCTCCTTTGGATTCTGTTCAGCAACTCTTTGTCCACCGTATTCAGACTCCTGCATCTGTCTAAATAAAATGTCCTGTGATGGTTGCTTTTTATCCGACTTGCCTGATATATTGTGACTTTTCTTGCTTTCTCAGTCCCCAAATACTTACATAGTACTAATCTATCTCTTTTCCATTTTCTTGTATTTCCTAAACTCCTGTTATTTCTCAAAATTCCTTAAATATTTTACACTATTCCTCTATCTCTTGGGTGACTAATCAGTAGTATCAACACAGACATCTTGATCATGTTTTTATTTCACACTTCACAGTTTGGGTAAAGTAAAACACCCAAAAGCCTAAATGTTGGGTTGATCCATCAATAGAGATCCTATAAAACAATACTACAGTTTTCAGTGTGTTTTCCAAAAATTTGTGTGTTAGGAAAAAATTCCCCAGACTCACATGTTACTGGTATTTGAAAGTCAGAACTTTAGGAGGTCGTTGGATTAGATGAAGTCTTGAAAATGAGGCTCCAAAGATGGCATTGGTGGCTTTGCAGGAGAAGGAAGAGAGACTGGACTCAGTACACTTGCTCTGTCTCACCATGAATGTCCTCCCACAATGTCATGACTCAGCAAGAAGACCCTGATGAGATGCTGAATGGGGCTGACACCATGAAATTCTCAGCCTCTAGCAGAGTGAGATGATAAACTTCCATTATTTATAAATTACTTGGTCTCAGGTATTTTGTTATAGCAACTATATCAGTCAGTGCTCATTAGAGAAACAGATTTAATGCATGCTATACAAATACATAAGAATTTATAAGGTTGGATTACAATGGCCACCCACAGAGTCAGGTGTGAAAGAGTGCAAAGGGTCTTTCTGCATGCTGGAGATCCAAAGGGCTCAGGCAAAGGCCTGGAGCTCATTGTAGTTTCCTGTGCAAGGGTGCATCAGGAAGCCAAAGGGTCTGTGGCGTAAGGCTGAAGAGTCTGTGCTGGAGACTGAAGAGTGTGCACTAGAAACCAGGACACAACATCCAAGGTGAAGGCGAAGACCTAAGGGCCTCCAAAGAAGCAATCCTTCCTTCATTTCCTCTTTATACCACTCAGGGGATAAACTGCCTAGGGTGGATCTTCAATCTTCAGTAAATCCCTTCAGTCACACTAGAACTATGCTGATCCAATTTAGTTGGGTGTTTCCTACTCAAATCGACCCAATCAGTTAACTGTCATGGCAACAAAAATGGATTTATGGGGATGGGGATTTAGCTCAAGTGGTAAAACACTTGCCTAGTAAGTGCAAGGCCCTGAGTTCAATCCCCGGCACCCCCCCAAAGAAAAAAAATGGACTTAGACTGACAGTACACCAGCTTCATTGAAAAAATAAATCAAACTCTACCTGAAAATCCAAATTCCACATAGGCATGTAATGTTCTTCTTTGAAAATTAATGACAGATTATTTCCTTAAAACTAATTTCCTCCTCACTAGAAGGATCTTTCCATTTGGGGACTTAAATTTCTATTTGGCAACAAGGAGTAGAGTATTGCATACTCCTCTAATTTAGGACATTTTTCTATTCTCAGCATGCTATCAGTTGAGGAATTTTGTCATCTGTCCTCACCTCTCTGCTATGCTACACTGAACACTAGAGCTAAGCATATTTGAGATAAGAAATAAAGTTGGATAAACTTAATCTAAACCTGTGTGTCCTTGAAAATAATGTCTCATTTTGACTAATTTTATCAAAAGACCTTGAATCATCAGCTGAAATGCCCATCGATGTTTTCAGAGTAGCATGGATAGAGAGGTCATCAGGGGGAATTGTGGGACGGATTCCCTGCTACTCTCATGACTTCTTCCAACAAGCGCTGCTGCAAACCTGACTCAGTTGCAGATTTTCAAACAAAGAAAAAGAAGACGACTGAAATAATACAATGTAGAAGAAATTCCCAACTGTGTCAGAGTCTCATACTTGGCCATGTTTTCCACAGAGCTCCGCTTCAGGATTACGGGCAGAGCTAACAGTAAAGTCACATACCATCTCCCTCAGTTGTTTCTTTTTGAGTGTATTGTTTGGGGGAATCTGGAAGAAGGGAGGACCACACTTTGGGGCCTGATTTGGAACGTTCCTGGATTCTATTCCTACAAAAGCATGTTAAAGCCATCCTGGAACCTAAACAACTACCAAAACAAAGTCTATAAACAAGAAGCCTTGCAATTTAAAAATATATTGGGAATTTCTATCAACTGGAAAAATGTTACCATGTCACATATCTACCTGTCTTAGTTACTTTTCTCATTGCTAAGACAAAATGCCCAACACCCAAAATTAAAGCAGGAAAGATTTATATGACTCACGGTTTGTAGAGGTTTCAGTCCACAGGCTGGCTCTAAGGCACAGTGGCATGGCCGAGGGGCATCACAGAGTAGACAGAGTCCATTGCCAAAGCAGGGCAGGCAGAAGGCAGAAAGCAGCAAGCCACAAGTGACAAGTGACAGACATACAAGCTCTTTCTGTCTCTTGTATTTTATGCAGGCTACACTTATAATGGGTAGCACTCACACCCTTAATCCTACCACCAGTGAATCAATCCCAGCATCACATCCTTATTCCCAGCAGCACACATCCTAGATCCATCTGAAAAGCCCCATCTATGACTGTCTGAGGCTTCGGGGGACATCTAGACATAAGCATAACATTACCCTTTTCAAGTCAAATAGCAGCTCGTGCTTAATAATTTCCAAATCATTACAAGATATTAGAGTCATTGTAAATTATGAGAAAAAAACTGAGCTTAACTTTAGTAGTAAGAAAATGTTGTCATTTTCTTCGAAAGTGCTCACATGCTACAGTAAGATAATGCTACGCTTAAACACCAGCTCCTTCATTAACTATGGGTCCTAAGTGGCTTATATTGCCTCTCTGGGCATTAACAGCCTCACTCTAATACTCTAGTGTTGTTTGGGGAATTTAATTAGATACCAATTGTAAAGTTCATAGTTTAATGACAAGCACATGGAGTGTATTAAATAAATATTGGCTCTTTGTCCTCCTTTACCCTTATTAAATTGAAAAAGATACAATGGTCCTGGTTAGCCAGAATATTTTATTAATCAGATTACCTATAAAAGAGTTACAATTATCATATAAAATATTAAAATTCATTTAACATAATTCTGATGTGTCTATTAGAATATCCATTTGTGTAGAAATATCTCACTGGCATTTTGCCTAAATGAAAAATTGGCACTTCCCCATCTTCCTTCATCCAATCCATTCTTCACAGTGAATGTAGTTGCTGCAAATCAGCAACACCATTATGAAGAATCCTATTCTGTATGACCGAAAGTTAATCATCATTCATTTGACAAATGAATGTGCTTGGTGTGAGGAGATGTAAATGAACAGCCTAAAGTAGCTGTACCCAAAGAACTGACAGGTAGATGGAATACAGTTAAGTCTAGTGGCCACTGGAATGCAGTGTGGCAAGTATTCTGATAGCATAAGGAGTCAGAAAACATTTCCTGGAGAAAGTGATGGGCAACTAATAGATAAGCTGAAGTTAAACGACACAAAGTAGAAAGAACTGTTTATTCTATCTATTGATATTCAAGGCAGAGGAAGAAACATGTCCAGAGGCTTGGAGTCAAGGAAGATAGCATATTCATGTAACAGACATTCGATAAAATAGGACAGGAAAGTATAAGGGTGAAACATACAGTAAGAGGGAGAAGAACAGGTCATATCATGAAGGGTGCTATAAGTCATGTTTAAAAAAATAAATTAGGGGGGGCCGGGGATTTAGCTCAGTGGTTAAAGTGCTTGCCTACCAAGCACAAGACCCGAGTTTAATTCCTGGCACCAGGAAAAAATAAATAAATAAATAAATTAGGATATTAGAAATAATTCAGCAATTCTAAGCCAAGGACTGAGTTAATCACATTGCATTCAGAAAAGTCAAAACAGAAAGAATAGAAAACAATACCCACATAAGTGGTCAATCAGTTTTCAAAAATATTATCAAGGTAGCATAATAGGAGGAAGATAGGCTTTTCAATATTAATGTTGCAAATACTAGATAGAAAAATTGAGTGAACTCTGACCTTTACCTCAAAATCACAAACAACATTAACTTGAAATAGATCATAGACCTAAACTTAACAGATAAAAAAATAAAATTTATAAAAGAAAATACAAAAAACATTATGGTCTTGAGATAAACAAACATTTCTTAGATAGAATATAGAAATCATGAACCATAAAAGAAAAAATACAAATTACATATATAGACTGAATAATAGCCCCCAAAAGTGACCATGCCCTGCTCCCCACAATCCATGAGTAGGATAACTTACATGGCAAAAAATACATCACAGAAGTGACTATGTGAGCAATTTTGAATTGGCAAGGTTACCCTGGACTGCCTTGGAGTGCCTACTGCAATCACAAGGGTTCCTATAAAGGAGGGGAGGGCCAGAGTCAGTGAAGGGAATGTGAGCTTTAGAGTCACGTGACATGATGAGACAGTATTTCTGCAACTTCCAGCTGGGAAAAGACAAGGAAATGAATTCTTCCCTGAAGTCCGCAGAAGGAATGCAGTCTTACCAACCTTGTTTGGTCTTTTTGGCCTCTATAACTTTCAGACAATTCTATGCTAAGCTACTAAATTTGTGGTAAATTATTATAGTAGCAATAAGAGACAAAATAACATATTAGACATCATCCAAATTAAAAATCAAAGTTAAGAAACTTTTAAAAACAGGCTATAGACAGGGATAACATACTTTCAATGCTATTTTTTAGAATATATCTCTTATGTTCTTATATTTAGAATACATCTCTTAAAAACTGTATCCAGGATATATAAAGGAATCTTACAACTCAATAATAAAACAACCAAACTTCAAAACTGGTTTAAAAACTGTGTTAACAGATATTTCACGAGAGAAGATACTTGTATGGCTATAAACACATGAAAAGACGTCCCAGTGACCAGCTGTGGGAAATAAAAAGTTAACACCTCAATCGGATCTTACCGCACACCCATGTGAATGGTTAAAATCTTAATAGCAACTGCTGAGAAGCATGTGGAACAAATAGAACTCTCCAACTATCTAGGAACATAAAATGCCCGGTGCCATTGGAAAGCAGTTTTACAATTTATTGTAAAGGTAAATGTATACTTACCCAGCAATTCCACTGTTTGCTATCCACTCAAAAAAAGGAGAAGAAAGAAGAGGAAGGGAAACAGGGAAGGAGGGGAGCAGAAGAAAAGGGAGTGGTGGGAGAGGAGAGGGAGGATGAGAAAGGAGAAGCAAATGGAAGGGAAGAAAAAGGAAAAAGGAAAAGGAAAAGGAGTTATGAGTGCAGGTCAGGGGCTGGGGCTGCAGGTCAGTGGTAGAGTGCTTTCTTAGTATGCAGGGGACTCTGAGTTCAATCCCCCGCAGTGAAAAAAAAAAAAGGAAAATAAATTAAACCATATGTATATTCACATAGTTGTGAATGCAAATAGTTACAATAGTTTTACTCACAGTAGCCCAAAACTAGAAACAACTAGTGAACAGGCACACCAATGTCATATATCCATACTACTAAATTTTACCCAGCAAGAAAAAAGAATAACCTGTTGTCGTAAACAATAATATAAATGAATCTCAAACCGTGATAAATTTTCTAAAAGACAGAGACAAAAGAGTATATAGTGTAGGATTCCATTTACAGGAAATTCTGTAAAAGGGAAGCCAATCCATAGTGACGAAAGCACTTCAGGAGCTACTTGTAGCCAAAGACTTCTGAAGAATGAATTGCAAAAGATGAAGAGGAAATTTTGCAGGAATAGAAATGCTCCATATTTTAATTGTGGTGACAGTTACACCAATATATGCATTTTATGTAAATACTAACTTAATCAAATTGATTTTTAAAGATATAGTGGTTAATAAAAGTTAAGGGGCTGGAGGCATCACTCGGTGGTAGAGGGCTTGCCTGACGTGCACGAGGCTCTTGGTTCAATCTTTAGCATTGCAAAAATTAAATTAAAAATTTTTTAAATTAAAAAATTCAATGTTAGATATTGGAAAGATTGAGTGTCAAAAGACCACCGGACTGAACTAGGAGCCACAACCAGAGTAGCAGGAACATCCAACAGGCCTGAACAGTAATGACAGATATTAATAAGAGGAGTTACCTTAATCACTTCAAGTAATTGGATGGACTTTATGATTCTGTATGTGGAGCAAGTGGCATGGGTAAAGTATTTTGATTTGTTCATTATTTGGCAAAAAATTTCTAATGGGAAGTTGTTACAAGCAGTTAATGAGAAAGTACTACATATTTGGGGAAAAATAGATTTTATATGGGAACTGAACAGACTTAACAATAGAGGTACCTGGAGATGCTATCAACAAGAAAGAAATTTCTAAAATTATTTGAATGGTCATAACTGTAGCAAAAATATAGTCTTTTCAGAGTGTAGGAATCCTCTTCACATTGTACCATTACCCCTTTGAAAACAGACAGCCTCGGGTTGAGAGAGGCATGCTGCTAATTCTACAATAAGCAAATGAAAAAGAAACCAAATTACTTTTTATGAGTGTTTATCTCTGCTGGCTCAAAGTGATATTGATGTTGTACCTTGCAGTTATAGTGGAAGAATTTGTGTACAGGCAAAGCAGTTGTACGTGCATCATAAGTAGTCAGAGAAGTTATCCTCAGGGACTGTGACGCCCAGTTATTTCATCAGAACCTAACACAATGTATTCGTGTGCCTATTAGGGCCTCTTCCTACTTTCCAGAACCTGAGAACAAACACATTGCTTTGCCTGGCACAGTGGACTGCACAGATGTAACTATGGTAGTAATCTTGAGGGGGGACGTTATCCTGGGTTATCTGTGTGGGTCCATACAAGAAGATCTGAATAAGAGGGTGCAGAAGAGAAAGAGTCAGATGAGGAGAGGAGATGGCATTACAGAAACAGAGGTTGGAATATTCTCTTTGAAGATGGAAGACAGGGTTCCAAGACAAAGTCTTCGGGCAGGTTCGAGAAGCTGAAGAAAGACAGGGAAATAGACTTTCCCTTAAGACCTTCAAAGAGATATAGCTCTGTTAACACTTGGCTTTGGGCCTATTAGATTCATTTTGGACTTCTGACCTTAAAAACAGTAAAATAATACATTTGTCTTGTTTTACTTCATTTGGTTTGTAGCGATTTGTCACAGCACGGAAAACTAATACAGAAGGAATCCTGGATTCTAAGGGTATCATGTAAGTAAGTGTACATTTGTGATTCTAAAATACTAAATATTAAGATCTAACCTAATGAAGTCATTTGCAAATTCCATGCCCACCATGCTCTTCCCAAACCCAAAATCTATACTTTTTTTTTTCTGTTACTGGTCTTTCAGTGTGTGTGCGTGTGCGCACGTGTCTCTGTGTGTGTGTGTGTGTGTGTGTGTGTGTGTCTGTGCGTGTGTGTGTACTACCTACATTGATTTACCAATTGATAGAAAGGAACTCAAAATGTATAGTGCTGTGGTTTGTATGTAGTGTGTCCCCCAAGGGCTTATGTGTTGGAAACGTGGTTCCCAAGTGTGGTAATATTGGGAGGTGGTGGAAATTTTCAGAGGTGGAGGCTAGTGTAAGTGACCGAGTCAGGGGAATTGCCTTCAGAAGGAATTAAGTAGTTCTAGTTTTCATGTGATACCAGTTAGTTCCCAGGAAAGTAAGTTGTTATAAAGAGCAGGACTGGACCCTCTCTATTCTCTGGCCTCTCTCACAACGTGATCTCTGTCACACACACCCATTGTCTCACCATAATAACATCTGTCATAATACCATGTAGCCAAAGCCAAATCAATGGGGTCACCCTCTATTCGACTGTTAGCCTCTGAATTCAGAGCTAAATAAATTTCTGTCCTGAAACCAGAGCCACCATTTGGGTGACCCACTGTAAGTGAGGTAAAGAATGGTCTTCTGCAAAACCAGTGTAGCAAGGCTGCTATCATATACCATTAAGACGGGAGTAAGAAAAGGATGAAGACACTAACTGCATATTACTGCACAGCAGAAAATTTATACAAACCCTCACTTAATCTTTAAATGACCTCGCAGGGTATCAATTTCCCATTTTAGATGAAGAAACCAAAGTGTGGTTAAATAACTTGCCAAAGGCTACCCGACGAATAAAATGGCAGTGTTAAGCCATGAACTCAGAGCCTCCCCAAATTCTTTTTAGCCAATTAACAGCTGCACAAGAACAAAGGGTAGAATGAAAACCCTCCACTGTCGCCTCGTGATGTGCCCTGGGTTTCCACAGCCCCAGGGGTGGCCCCATACTCTTTTGTGCAGGCTCCAACTGCCCCCTCACTCCAACTCCTTATTCTGATTCCACCAGCTATTTGAGGATGCATTTGTTTCCTGTCAGCCAGAGAGCAGGAAATGGAAGAAATCTCATCTAGCACTTAGCAATTTAGTATTTTGTAACAGAAGTAGGCTCTGTTGGGTTTTCCTCTGGTTCCTGCTCTGCCACTATTTTGTCAGGGCGCTCGTGGGGTGCAGGCGGCAGGTTAGAAAAATTGCTTCTCTGTGGGACTCTGAGCCTCAGGGTGGGAAAAACACCAGAGTCATTTCCATGGGCTCCATCCCAAGGTGAAGCCCCTTGGCCTGAACCGAGGCTAACTTACCAACAAGGGCAGGCTATTTCCAGGTCCCCAGTTGTTCGGTTCCGATTCTCCCCTCCCAGATTGTGAGATCAAGCACCAGCCCTGGAGAGGTGCGACAAAATGAGTGCAGATGCCTGAGAGAAACCTTGAGGCCAAGCAGAAAATGACCTTCTATTTTCTTTTTACTTATCTCAGAGAGACACCAAGAGAAATATACTGTTCTTCCTAACCCCACATTCCCAGCAGAGGCAAAAAGAATCAAAAGTCAGCATTGCCTAAAAACCAATTTTGAAATGGTAGTTCACAAAATATGGAAAATGCAATTCTGAATTTCTGGATAAGTTGGGATCAGAAAGGATTATAATAACTGCCATATTGAATTTATCCCCGGAGCCTCAATGAGTGGGGTGCAGCAATGGAAACTAAGAACTCTTGGTTCCCAAGCACGGTTTGCGGCAGGTCATTCGTGCCTGCCAACCCACTGAGCTACTACTCGGTGGTACCGGCACGGACACCATGCCACAGCTAGTGCCTCCTGACATGCTGTTGATTTAAGGCTAAAATCTCACACACTGGAGAATCTCATTGGTCTCCAAAGGCTAAAAAAAAATGGTAACGTTGAGGATAAATATGTAACATTTGTTTTATTCTTTTCCAGCAGAAAACCAAAAGGAAAAAAAAATGGTTTTTTGAAGACAAAGATAAGAGAAGCACACTTTAATACAATTACTATTTCAAAGGGCTTGCCAAGAAAATATTTTCTGCTGCCAAGTCAGCAATTTTCCAAAGATTTTCTAACAGAGAAAAAAGGATTAATGGAAAAGAAATTATCAGGGGAAATTTAACTATAGTTTAAAGAACAGCAGGTGGTACACAGCACATTATTACTTTTTTATTCATCACTTGCCTTACAGACCCCAAGAAAACTACCCAAGCTGACAGAGTACAGCCCGATTCTTATGAATATCAAGTCTGTATAATAATAATGTCGGCCTGATCTTCTGTGCTTTGTATCACCAAGTCTGTTGTCACATTCCTTAAGCACACAGCAGGCCCCCCAGCTTCTCCCTCTAGATAGGTGAAGCTAGAGCATCGGGTGACAAAGAAATTCTCAGAACACAGGAAAGGTGGGTGGAGAGAAATATCTCTGGATCCTCCTGACCTCCGCCCCTACCCCAAGTCGCCATCACCAGCCAACTCTAACCCCTGCTAAATGGATCCTTCTTTTAAGTCTTAAACAATGGAAAATAGTGACCAGGATTGAGTCATTCATTGGTTTAATGTGACTCCTGAGTTTCCCGTGGATATTTTAATTTTGGAAGAAGATGTATGCCTAGGGGTGATTGAGTGGACATACTTTATTGTGAAATACACATGAATTTTGGAAAATTGCCATGGGAAAATGGGAGTTCTACTCCTGAGTTCATTCAACTTTCAATTTATTCTAGCGCTATTTATCCAGTTTTTATTCTCTTCTCTCTTGCTGTTTACTTTTTAGCCATTTCAGTGTTCTCAGAACTTCTACAAGAATGTGTCAAGGAATAGATCTCACCATTTTATAATTCCTCCACCAGAGTATAAGGAGAAATTGGAAATCTTAATTACTTCTTTTGTTGTTGGCTTAATGCCATATATGGCAGGGAAGACAATAAATCACTGCTATAATTAAAATTTGAAGACTTCCTATGCATTTTATTTGTTTTGCTATTATCTTTCAAACATTACTTCTTAAGACCCCAGTATATGAAAGGTATTTTGTAAGAAATATGTATGATAGTAGGGAGAAAGGAAAAAGATACATGGTGTGCTGCCTGATACTCATTTTTTATTTGGTTAGCATAATTTTCCAAGTGTTATCACTTTGAAATAATGCATTACTTACTCCTTCAGCAATACATGTTGCATGTCTACTATGTATCGGACTCTAAGTTTTGGATTTACATTAAATTGCTCACAGGCAAAACTAAGTTCCATTATTGTCAAATGAAGGTACAGCTCTTAAAAGCTATCATTCTACTCAATACTTACTAGAGTCACAGTTCTATATGAAGCAATTTACGAACTACAGAGATGGCCAAAATTCAGTGAGCTTATCAGAGATGCTAGCTACTGTGTACCGGGAGACAACTCTCAATGGGTCTTCTGCATTTCTGCACATCTTCCACATAGAGATTCTGGGTGCCTTTCATCGGGATTCCTTTACGTCTAACACCCTTGGGAGGTACTCTTCTTCCAGAACAAAGGAGAAAGTTTTCCTCCTGCCCATTATTTTCTTTTAAATGGAGATTTTCTAAGAGTAGAGATTCTCTCTATAAGGCAAGCCACTGTGTGTGCAGGCATCACTGGCCCTCAGACTTTGGCCTTGTGAGAAGTTCAGTGAAATTGCCAATCTTCTGGCTACTGCTATTGCTGTGAGTAATAAAATCCTCAGTCTCTGTGTGTTTTTTGCCAGAATCCATGAAACCGTAACAGGCTAACCTATCAGCTTATAGGTAAAGCCTCACAATCCTCATACATTAGCAATATTTTACATATGTGATTTCACTGAACAGTCTCAAAAGTCTATTTATGTTATCCCAATTTTATATAAAGATTCCAAGACTTAAAGATAAAACTGTCCAAATTAGCAAAACTGGTATTCTCTCCCACTTCCCAATACTTTCTACAAAGTTCATAATGAGTATCCTGATTCTATGCCAGAGTATAAAATTCCAAAGATGTAAGTCTCTGAGAAAATACTTTAGCTAAGGTGCTGTGGCCAGCAGGCCAGGCAGGGGAGCAATGTGGCCGTCCTCAGTGAAATGAGTCATCTTCATCTCTATATGTCAGCCTTGAGGTTTGACAGCTGGCAAGATCAATAGGGGAAGCAAAGGAGGGTTGGGGAGAGTCACATTTTGGAAAGTGATTCTATTCAAAGAAGAAATGTTATCGGGAAAGGATCAGACTAGTCTTAGAAACAAGAAGAGGAGCCAGAATCCAGTTTTCAAGGCTGCACTGCAGCCCATTTGATGAGGACATGAGGCACACCCAAAGCAATGTTCTCACTTCAGAGCTGAGAACAAGGCAACCCATCAAACTACTAGATACAACTCATGCTGGGAAGTTGCTCTGGAAATAAACAAAGCTTATCAGTTGCCAAATCTGATAGTTTAGCATTTCTTTCCCATCTGACACAGAGAGGGGAGGAGGCTACACAGATGGGCCTCTTAACTTCCTCTCAAACGCAGACCTGCTGGCCAACCGCACAGGGTTTAAACACTTGCAAAGCTGGAAAGCATCACGCACAATGAGAGGAGGTCCTCCCAGTAGAGAAAACATGAAGTGGGTCCCTTAGGATTAGGTTGTGGCCACTAGAAGACAGTTGTCAGCGTGATGGAGGGCATGGGCCATTAGCATACCTTTTCAGTAGAAAAACCAGAGCATGCAGAGAAAACAAATACTTTTTCTTAGATCTAATGGCCTACTATGTCCAAAACTTAGACTGCACTCAGAGATGATCCTGAATCCCAAGTAGCATATTTGGAATGATTGAACATTTAAACCATTTTAAAAGAAAAGGTTATGTAGCATTAGTGAATACAGACCACCAGCCTGAATACTGCCCAAATTCAAACATAAGAACAATCCTGATTTCTTTATATTCAAACATTTTTTTGTGATCCTTTGGGGAAAATTCACGAGTGCTATTAATAGCCTTTGACCTTAGATGTATATCACAGGAAAACGGGGGAAGTAATAATTAGGAAGCGCAGTCAAAGAGGTAAAGGTCAAACAGCGCAGTAAATAGCGCTTAACAAACAGAGCACTGTGCAAAAGTGCTGAGGCAGGAGAAATGACTATTGATTAAATCTGGTACTTCAAATCCCCAGTAATGCCATAAAATTTAATGGATTACAAAGGGAACACACAAACCACAAGGAAAACTATGGGAAGCACAACTTCTGGGATTCTCTTAATTAAGGCAAGCTGAGGAAACACACATGGCATTTTTTAAGCCAAATCTTTAAGAGATCAAAATGGCACCTTTATTTATACTCACCTCATGCAGCTGTCCATCTCCTTCTCTTGAAGAGAATTTACTGCTCAAATAAGAAACACCCCTGGAGACTGCAGGGCTGTTGTGGCTTTTCTTTATGGCCAGCAGAATTTGGGTTCTGAGAAGTTCAAGACAAATGCACCCACCATCCTCTGGCAGACTCCCTGTCCGTGTGGTCAGCACGCCCAACAGCAGCAATGCAGGAGCAGCGAGGTCACCTCCCGCCCACTGTCATTCTTTGTGGTTACTCAAAGACTCCAGGATGAACACCCAGGAGGGCCTTGTTCTCTTGCTGCTTTGCTGGGAGAGAAGATGATTAGGGACAGTCTTAGCGGCCCCTCTCAGAGCATGCAGAAGGACCGTTCCTCCCTGGGACACAGTGTGTTCAACTGACCCCCTCAGTTGCACCTCAGCACAGCTGCCAACAATTCCAGTAAAATAAGCCTGAGCTGTGACTTCATCTTACAAACCAAGGTTCTCGATTGCTCGAAACAGCCACCAGCACCTACTCTGCCTTACTAACAAGAGACGGAATGTATTGGAAGGATCCCAGAGAGGTCAGAAAAATCGATGTGTAGCTCAGACAGTAGGACACCGAACACGGGTGTGTATCATGGAAGCAAAGCCCAATCCAGGAGCGGTCTGCTCACAGCTCTGTTCTGGGCAGCAACACCACCGGCCGACCCCCATTTATGCCCTCAGGATGAGAGGTCCCAGACTGGAGCATCCAGTTGGCGGAGCCTGCTCACACACCTGCCGCAGATCTGCCTGGGGAAGGCAAGAGGAAACACGTGTTCCTACAGGAGGGCGCATCCACCTCCATAAACAGGAAAGCATGTGGATGTTAAGCAGCCACGAACTAACTCGTGAACAATTCTCCATCGGCTACAGCATAAAGTTCAAGCCTCTTATTCTGGCATAGAAGTAAGATGAGAATGCATCCTTGTTTTTCTGAAGCAACCCCCAGTTCTTTTTTTATTTTCATACCAGAACAATCATTAATGAAATTCCCTTTGCTCTCAAAAGTGCCTGCATTTGGAAGAAATGATTGTCACCCACTTACTAAGCCCTTCATGATATTGCTCCTGCCTACTTTTCCAAGTTCATTCTTTACTCTTGGACTCATCTTTATTCTCTAGCATAACAAAATTGTTTACAATTCCTTACATAAACAGTGCTTCCGGGTCTTTGCTCATATTACTTCCGGGTCTTTGCTCATGTTTTCTCTCTATCGGGAGTCTCCTTTACATTATACACATCCCATCCCTTAATATCAAAAGGTCTTTCTTACATGTTACTGAATTATGCCCCTACTCCTAATCTAATCACACATACATCTATCCTTGTTCTTACCATTTTGTATGTTAATTAACCATTTAATACACTAACTGCTCCCTTGAAGTGTGAGTTGCTCTTGAGGAACTGTGACTTGACCTTTGAATTCTCACAAATAGCTGATGAACGAATGTATCACTCCGATTTGACCAGAGCAGGAAAATAAGCATAAAGAAGAAGTGAAAGAAAAGAAATAAAAGAAAGTAAAGCAAATTACCAAGCTGACCACTCAAAGCAAAGTGACTAGTAATACAAATTACAGGTCTCAAAATCATTCAACAAATCGAGCTCAGAGTCCAAAAGGGTTTGATCTGATAGGTGCATGGGGCAGAGTCTGAATGGTAGAGAAATACTTTTCTAGTTGACTTGTTAGCTTTTAGAACAATACCTAACAAGAATTTGGCAATGGAGTAGACAGGTCCGGACTCAGTGTTAGGCAAGGTCAGCCCAGCAGGGGCGCTGACATGCAGTAAGAGACACACCAAAAGCATAGGGAAGAAGGAAGAAACCAGAGGTCCGAGGACTCACAGGTGCCCTGCCTATTCCAGAGATAAGGAGGGATTTAAAACGGCGGAGTAAAAGTCGACAGCAGAATACAGCCTCTCCAGCACCTGAAATCAAGACACCTGGGAAACAACTTAGCCAAGAGCAAAAGTAGAGCTCCAGGGATTGAGAAATAGCCAACAGGAGAAACCAGGAAACCACAGAGAAACAGGAAAAACCAGGAAACCACAGAGAAACAGGAAAAACCAGGAAACCACAGAGAAACAGGAAAAACCAGGAAACCACAGAGAAACAGGAAAAACCAGGAAACCACAGAGAAACAGGAGAAACTGAAGGTGATGCATAGAAAATAGCGAAGCAGTCTATAATGCTAAGCCCAGTTCCTGGGAAGACATTCTTGTCTCCACAGACACAAGGTGAGCCTGGAGAGGGTCAGCAGCCCCGGGAAGAAATGGACCTCCATCACTACCCCCTAGAAAAGCCAAACATGAAACTTTTAATATATGACCTGTTCCTCTCAAGCTATTATTAAAATAACATCCCACTGAGATAAAATTAGCCTTATCTGCTAAATGCCAAAAATTAGAAAATTCATCTTATGTGACATGGTGAATAGAATCCAACCAGACGTACAAGACCGACGAAATTGGCCATTACAGGATAATTTTCAAGTAAATCTGTCTTTGACTAGAAAAAAAAAAAAGTTTGCTGATTCTGACTCTTTAAATTTTTTAAATTTATATTAGTACATTTGCAGTACATGATGATTATATTCATCATGGAAAGCAGGTACGTAAAGCACATCTTATTTCTTTTTACTTCCCCTTCCCTCCTTTTCCTCTCCTTCCCCTTCCCTCCATCTCTTTGTCCCTTCACATTTCCAAAAGATGTATCTCCCTGTTTGCTATTATCTATCTCATTTTACTCTTTAAATTATTTGTACTTTGAGTTTCTCATATCAGAGAGGTCATATGATATTCAAACTTGTGTGAATGATTTATTTCATTTAGCATTATAGTCTCAAAGTGCATCCATTTCTTTCCAAATGCCTCAAATTTATTCTTCTTTATGGCAGTGTGGTACTCCATTTTATATAAAGACCACTTTGTCTTTATCCATTCATCTGTTTATAGCTATGTAGACAACTTCCAAGATTCAGCTATTATGAATTGTGCTGCTATAAACACGGGTATGCATGTATCATTGTAATATGATGTCTTTAACTCTTTTGAGAAGATACCTAGAAAGTGAATACAATGGCCAAATGGAATTTCTATTTTTAGTTTTTGGCAGAATCTCCATACTAATTTCCATAGTGATTGTACTAGTTTATGTTCTCACCAACAATGCGGAAGTGTCCCTTTTTCCCTGCATCCTCAGTGCCATTGGTTATTATTCGATTTTTTGATGATAGCAATCTATTCTGGAGTAAGATGTACTATCAGTGTTGTTGCAATTTTCATTGCTAGAGATGAACTTTTTTTGTGTACTTCTTGTCTACTTATTTCAGTTGCACATTTTTGATTGGGTATTTTATGTTGACGGGTCTAAATTATTTTCGTTTTTTTTATATGTTCTGGATATTAGTTCTCTGTCTGGGAAGGGGCTGGCAAAAATAATCCTATCTGGATGTTATCTCTTCACTCTGTTGGACGTCTCCTTTGCTGTGAAGAAGATTTTTAATCTGATAGAGTTTCATTTGTTGATTTTGGATGTTACTTCTTGTGCAGTTGGGGTTCTGTTCAGAAAGTCCTTGCCTATGCTTATGTCTTCAAAAGTTTTACCTATTTCATTTTCCATCAGCTCAAATGTTTCTATTTTAATATGTAAGTCTTTGATCCATTTTGATATTATTTTAGTACATGAGAGAGATGAGTCTAGATTCAATCATCTGGCTATGCATAGCTAGTTCTCCCAGCACTATTTGTTAAAGAGACTGTCTTTCCTCCAGCACATATCTGTGGCCCCTTTGTCAAAGAACAGATAGCTGAATGCGTATGGGGTTGCTTCTGCTTCCTCTATGTTGTTCCATATCTGTTTTCATGCCAGTACCATGCTGTTTTTGTCACTGTAGCTTTGTAGTGTAACTTCAAATCTGGAATTGTGATGCCTCCTGCTTTGCTCTTGTTGCCCAAGTTTGCTTTTGCTATTCTGAATTTCTTCTTGCTCCATAGGAATTTAAGATTGATTTCTCAGTTCTGTGAGGAAAGCTGTTGGTATTTTGATTGGGATTGCATTAAATCTATTTATCAGTTCTGCAAGTCCAGCTATTTTGACGATATTGGTTCTGCCTATCCAGAAACAGGGGATAGCTTTCCATTTTCTGATGCCCTCTTTGATCTCCCTTTTCAAAGTTCTATAGTTTTCATTATAGAGGTCTCTCACTTCCATTACTAGGTTAATTCCTAAGTATTTCATGTATCTTGATGCAATTGTGAATGGTATTGTTTTTCTAAACTCTTTCTCAATGGGTTTATTATTGGTGTATTGGGTTTATTTTTGTGTGTTGATTTTGTATCTTGCTAGACTACTGCATTTGTTTATTAGGAGTCTTTTGGTGGAATTTTTGGGTATTCTATGTAAAAGATCATATCATCTGAAAACAAGAATAATTTGACTTCTTCCTTTCCTATGTGTATCACTTTTATTTCTTTCTCTTCTCTAATTGCTCTGGCTAAAGTTTCAAGTACTATATAGTTAGTCCCCAATTTATGAATGAGTTCCATTCCAGGAGAATTGTCATAAGTTGGATTCATTCGTAAACCAATAAAGCAAGTCTTATACAATACACCTGTGAAAGTTTACAACTGGAATATTCATAAGTCAGAGGCTTACTATATTCAACAGGAGTGGTAATATTGAACATCCTTGGCTTGTACCTGATTTTAAAAGAAACAAATTCATTTTCCCCCATTTAATATAATGTTATTATTAAGTTTGCCAAAAACGGCTTTTATCAGATTCAGATAAGATCTTTTTATATCTATTTTTATCATAGGTTTTTAATCACGGATGGATGTTGGATTTTGTCAAAGTCTTTTTCTGCATCTAATAAGATGATAATGTGGTTTTTGTTCTTGCTTCTGTCTACATGTATTGTTTTGCATATGTTGAACTGTCCTTGCATCCCTGGAGGAATCCTACTTGATCAGGATATATGATCTTTTCAATGATTTGTTGAACTCTGTTTGTCATTATCTTCTTGAGGACTTTTGCATCTGTGTTCATTATAGATTGGCCTGCACTTTTCTTTCTCAGTTGAGTTTTTGTCTGGTTTTGGAATTGAGGTAATTGTAGCTTCCAGGAATAAGTTTGGAAATACTTCTTACCTTTCACCTTCATTAAAATATTTGCAGAGTAATGGCATTAAATCTTCCCTGAAGTTCTTGTAGAATTCACAGGTGAATCCATCAGATCCTGGAATTTTCTTAGCTGATAGTTATTTTTATTACTGCCTCAGTGATTGCCTGTTACTGAATTGTTTGGGGTTTTTATATCTTCTTGGTTCAGTTTTGGTAATTCATATGTGTTTAAGAAAGTATGCATTTTTTTTTCTGTTTTCTCCAGACTAATGGAATACAGGTTTTTGAAGTAGTTACTAATAATCTTCTGGATTTCACTGGTGTCCCTTGTGGTTTCAAAGCCTACAGTGGTTGTAAGCACAAATACAGCATGGCTTTTTACTCTAAAATTGGCTCTTTCCATATGGCTCTTAGAGTTGGGGAAGAAATTTACAGCAGCATCCACCATATTTGGGAGTGATATAATCAGAAGCCATTTTGGTAAGGGGTTTATTGTTTAAGAGTGAGAGTGAGCTACTCTGGGAACTAGAAATCACAAAATAACTACATTTTGGGGTCCCTGAGCTTATCCTGCCACAGTGACTGGGTGGGGGAGACAGCCTCAAGAGACAGTCAAGTGTATTTATCGGCCGTCTGTACTTCTTCTGAGAAGTATCTATTTATTCATGTTGCCTATTATTTTTTGATTGGGTCTTTTATGGGGGGTCTTTTTTTTTAGTTCTTTATATATTCTAGACATTAGTCTCCTATCTGAGGAATAATTGGCAAAAAATTTTTCCCATTCTGTAGGTTGTCTCTTGACTCTGTTGTTTCCTTTGATGTTCAAAAGAATGATTTCTCTTATATGAGAAATGCAAATGTATATATAATAGAAGATAGAGAAATAGGGAGAAGTTCAAATAATTCCCCAAATATTCTCTATCTATTGTTTTAAAAATATTTCAATATATATGCTATTGTTTCATTTATACTAGTTTCTCTTAGTTCATTAAAAAGAAAGTTTTGTGCTACTATCTATTACTTTGTTTTTTCTTTTTCTTTCTTTTTTTTTTATTTGAGTGTTGGAATTCGAACTCAGGGCCTTGTGCCTGCTAAGCAAGTGCTCTACCACTGAGGTAAATCTCCAACCCCTGTTTATTTCTTTTTTTAAGAGAGTCTTTTTGTCTATGACTTGTACTCTGAGTAACACTTTGGCCATTCTTTTAAGATTATGAAAGATGGTATATTATTGTTATTCTCTAATTATCTTGTTTTGAAATTTGGGGTTTTTTTAGCATAGAAGTAAGAAGAGTGCTTTTTAATATTTTTATTAATATCTATGGGTACTGCATTAAAATAAATAAAAAAGAGACAATCACAAAGAAGGGACCAAGTTAGCTTCAAATCCCCTGAGACGTTTAAGCAATGGTGAGCTATGATTGTGAGGAACACAATGGTACCACCATCTGAGGGGAGAACCCAGGCTAGTCATTTGGTTTCCTGAGGGAGCTGGGTCCAAAAGTGCTGACATTAAATCCAGCACTCTGCTGGGTCCCCTTCACTGCCTACTTTCAGCACAGAGCTCGTTGCTCTGCTTGCTTTCCCATCTGCCAGTGCGATCGGGGACCATCGCCACATCCTGGGATGTATGGATGGGAGGGCCCTTGGAACAAGGGAAGCAAAGCACCTCACAAGCCCACAGTACATAAAGCTAGTCTGAGAGAGCAACTTGGGAAGCACAGAAAGGCACAAACACTAAGAGTTGCTGGAGGGAAAACAGCTCTAAGGCAGACACCACAGCCTTGACTGACAATGCCTAGCAGGAAAGGCAGGGAGGGATTTAGCATTCACACAGCAAAAAGTCAGCATGGAAATGATGTAGGGCCTAATTGTGACTTACTATCACCCATCCGTATTTGGTGGATTCCTGTACTATAAGCCCTGAAAATAATCTACCCACCAAAACACATGGAGGGATTTTTTTGGACTCATTTCTCTTTTTCTTCATCAAGGGAGTTGGGAAGAGGGAGATCTTTTTTGTTTGTTTGTTTGTTTTTTCTGTTTTTTGCTCTTTGTTTTTATTCTTTTTTCTTATTTATCTTCTGTTTCTCTTGTTTGTATTTTCCTGTTACTTTTACCTAATGCTATTAACTTCCTTTTATTCTTTAATTGGACTTTTATCTCACTTCTGTCTTTTCCATCTCATCTTCCTTTTCTTTCTTTTTCAAATTTTACTTCTTGCCTTTTCCTCTTCCCCAACCCCTTCATTCCATTATTATTATTACTATTAAACTTTATTAATTTTTAGCTAGTTATTTGATTCTGTGCTATTATTGCTGCATTTTTTTAATGTTAATGGTGGTACAATTGCTCTTAGTTGATATTTACTGTATGTTAATATTTAATTTGTCTTTGTGTCTGCATTATTACTGAAGATCTCTTTTGTACTGTTAGGATTGGCGTACTTGTAGCTATCATTGTTTCTTACGGTATGTTAATAACCAGTGTGTCTGTCACTATTATTAATGCTAATTTCTTTTCTACTGTTAATGTTGGGATAATTGTTGCTTTTGGTTGGTTTTTACTGTATGCCAATATCCGGTTTGTCTTTGTGTTGTCAACATTACTGCAATTCGTTTTCTCCTCTTCAAGTGATGATGGGGACCAAGCCATGAGAAGAATTTTGAACACTAATAAGACCCTCAAATATTACCCTGAATAATTTGAAAAGGGATGTAAAAACTAAAACAAAGGAAACCCAAAGACACATCACAGGAAGACAGAATCTAACTAAAAGATCTCCATGACAGTGACAACATTTCTCTACTTTACCTGATCCTCAGTTCACAGCACAAAAACAAAAGAAGCATGAGAAAACAAGACAAGATATCTTGAAAAACCCCCATCTCACTAAAAGCTGATCCCACAGATCAGCCAAAGTAAACATTGAAGTAGAAAAAGCTAAAGACAAAGATCTTAAGATCAAGTGGCCAAAATGTGTGAAGAGAGAAAAGATAAAATATATAAGCAAAGGCATAAGATCCTTAATGAGTTTAAAGAGGATTTAATTAAACAGATAAAAGATTTTACCAATAAAATGTTCAATGAACTTCAAGAAACAAATACTAAACTAATTCAGTTAAGTGAGACAATATAAGACAGAAATGTAATTACCATTTTGGAAAAGAATTAGATAGCGTGAAAGAAAGCAAGCAAGGATATATGACATGAAAAAATCAACATAAACCTGGATAACAGACTTGACCAATGTGAGGCTAGAGTGTCAGAAATATGAGACAAGGGGAAGGTAATAGAGCATAAAAATGGCAAGACACCATACAGCTGGACCCAATGACTGCTACACAAGTCAAAATATTAACTTCAAAATTATAGAACTAAAGGAAAAATTAGAAGAAATTTTAAAATATTTATTCACTGAAACCATAGCAGAAAATTTTCCAAATCTAGGAGAGAATTCAATATTCAAATATAAGAGGTAAGTAGAACCCCAAAAGCCATGACCAGAAAAAAAAAGCTCTCCATGACACAAACCATTTTAAAGGCCAGGAGAGCTTTTAGCAAAGGTTGTCAATCCCTAGTCAATTATCAACTTAGACTTTTATTTCCTGCAAAATTAGCCTTCAAAATTAATAGAGAAGTAAGGAATTTCCCTGACAAAGAAAACCTAAAGAAATGCACAGCCACTAAACCAGCATTGCAGAAAAATACTTAAGGAAATTCTAGACAGAGACAAGAAGGCCACCAACACCAAAGAGTCTAAAAGAAAGTATACATCTGACTGAGAGTGTAAGCAAAAGGAAACAATAAAGGAATAAACACTGGAAAAATAATACAAGGCAGGATTCAATAAATACCTTGCAATAAGAACTCCCAATGTCAATGGCCTCAACCCCCAATCAAAAGGCACAGACTGGAAGACTACATGGGAAAGAAAAATAAAACTATAGGTTACCTGCTGGAGACACACTGCATCCAAAAGGAAACATGTAGACTGAAAGTGAAAAAGTAGAAAATGATACTCCACTCAACCAGAGCCCAAGAACAAGAAGGAGTAGCCATCTTATTTTCAGACACAGCAGATTGCAAGATGAAATTGATCAGAAGAGACAAATTTGATCACTACATACTGGTAAAGGGAATAATAACGATTATAAATATCTATGCATCAAATCTCAGTACACCAACTTTACAAAACAAAAACTACTGTATTTAAAGAACAGATAGACACCAGTAAAATCATAGTAGGGGACTTCAGTATCCCACTTTCACAATTAGACATGTTAACCAGTCAAAAAATCATCAAAGAAACATCAGAGTTAAACCATAGCATTGAACAAGTGGACTTAACAGATATCTACAGTGTTTCATCCAACAACAGAATACATATTTTTCTCTGCAACACACAGTACCTTTTCCAAAACAAGATTGTATCTTAGGCCACAAGCATGCTTAAATAAACACAAAAGAATTGAAATAAGTCATTGCATACTATCAGATCATTGTGGAATGAAGCTAAAAATCACAGCAAAAGAAGTCAGAAAAACTACACAAATATGAACATAAATAATCCATTATTGGGACTGGGGATTTAGCTCAGTAGTTAGAGTGCTTGCTTTGCAAGTACAAGGCCCTGAGTTCGATTCCCAGCACACACACACAAAAATAATAACAATAATAATACATTATTATGAAATCAATAGATTTCAATAGAAATGAAATTACAACTTTTCTAGAATCACATAACAATGGAAGCAAAATATATCTATCGAACCTATGGGACACAGTGAAAGCACCTCTAAGAGGGAAGTTTATGGGTGAGAATACACACATAAAAAGAATAAAGTGATCACAAATAATCTAACGATGTATCTCAAGTCCTGGAAAGAAAAGGACAATGCAAATCTGAAACTAATAGAAGGAAAGAAATTATAAAGATGAGAGTAGAAACTAATGAAATTGAGACTAAAAAAATAAATACAAAATATCAGTGAATCAAAGAGTTAGTTTTTTGAAAGGACAGGAAAGGAATCTGGGGCTGGGAGAGACAGAAGGGAGGAAAGGGGAAGGGGAGTACAAAGGATCAAGATGTGATATATATAACATATTATATATATGTATCATATATATGTATCATATGTATTTCATATATGTATATACATATATACATTCATATATATACATATATATGTAGCATATATCACTTCATGATCCTTTTTACTTATTATATATCTATGTATCATATATATCATGATTCTTTTTACCTATATCAATATATCTATATCCCCATGATAGATGTATTTACTGTGTATCACAAATACATCCTAATAAATTTTTTTTAAATAAACAAAGTTGATGAGATGCCTATGGCAAGATTACTTCCTGATTTCTCGGATGCCATGTTTAGGTCCAGTTCCAGGCTCTGGACCAGTAGAAACTTCAGGTTAAAGACACCGTGCTTGCCACTTAGCAGGGCTGAGAGAGGTAGAGGCTGTCATCTGAAGTTAATGGAAGACACAAATAAGCCCCAGATAAAGAAGATCTATTTGGAGAGGGTGGGAAGCATCCACATGCTTCCCCTCTGAAGACCTTAATACATATGTTTGGATCTATTAAACTACATGTTTATTTTCCTTCAAGGCAAAAAGAAAAATCTGTCGCATTGTGCTTGTGTTTAGTTTCTGTTGTGAAAACTGGGATTCATCAGATGCCAAAGTCAAGCCACAGAACACAAAGTCTGGTGGCCAGGACAGCAGAAGAAGCCCACTTCGAATGTCAGGATGGGCTGCCAAGTGTCTCCCGCATGTTTCTTCTGTCTGGAGCTTCTTGTTCTGACATGAGTACTGAAAATGAGTCTATTTTTAGTGCTCATTTTGTTCTGTGTTTCAACCTCTCTGGAAACAAATAGCATTTTTCTCTTTCATTTCTAGTGTTGGTTCTTCCTGGAGAGGGATCAGAGATAGAAATGGTTAGGAGAATGCAAGAGAGTTATAGAAACTTCCTATTGATTGTTAGCTGGGTGTTATGATGGGGGCATGAACTTCAGCTCTATTGTTTCCTAGCCGTATCTTTATGCTACATGCCAGGACTTGGAGGCTTCCTGACCTGAAATCTTAGGAACTCCTGCCTTTCCCTCTATCTCTGCTGATTGCAATTCTTCCTCAACTGAAGAGATTCATTCAGTTCTTCTCAAGAAATTTGTTTGCTTATAAGTGCAGATGTGTAGGGCATGAGGGTGTAGATCAGTAGTATAGCACCTGCCTAGCCTGCACAAGGCCCTGGGTGGAAGCCCCAGCGCCACAAAAGAAAAAAGAAAAACTCCTTATTATAAACACAGATGTAAAGGCAGAATTAGAATCTGGAATTAGGAAACCATCAGAATTGAAGGCAATTCTAGGGCCATCAACTACCTCCAGCACTTGCGCTGAGGCCACACGATCTCTCTGGCAGAAAGTCTGTGCCAGCTTCTCCTTGTCCTCACACTCATAATCACACAAGAACCCTGGTCAACCTTGTATAAACAGCTGCCCCTCCTGACCTTTGTGCATCCCTTCAGCTTCAGCTCAAGTTACCAACTCTCTAGTATCTCCATGTTTTGCCTCCTGAAGGAAGGAATACAACTGGCACTGTAAGCTTGGTTAATCTTGGGTCAGTAGTCAAACACATCACTGGAAAATCCTGAATCAAGCACTCACACCTATCCAAATAACCGTTACAAATTAGGCAGGGATGGGGGAGAACAAAATCACCCAGGATGTACAGGAAATTCTGCTCGGCAGTGGCTACAGGCAGGGCTGTTTCACTGAGGAAGGACCCCAGGCTGACAGGCTCCATGACTGACATCTCTAATGCTATGTCTCAGTTCTTTTCTCCTCAAGTATAAGGCAACGACAGCAAAATGTTCATTTGGACTGTAATAAAATCACAAGATTACTTTCCTGGACTGTGAGGTCGTCAAAGGTTATAAACTATACCCAAGTCTGCAATTACAGCCACAGACTATAGTTAGAGTCCAGTTTTGAACTATGTGGGTTTATTTATAGACTTTGGGCTCCAGATTCCAACATTAGATCAGCTTCCTAATAGGCCTTTCGCAACCCAGTCCCCCGCTGTTGGTCTTTTCTTTACCTCTGCCCTCTCTCCCTCCTACACTTAAAGCAAATCTTCTCTAATCTTCCTGAACCATTAAGGATTGTTGGTTTTGGTCTAAGGGCCTCGATCAAAGAAAAACACTCAATTCAACTGCTTTCTGGTTTTCTAAAGATTCTACGATCTCTAGTTTCTAAACTAAATTTCCCTTCCTAGACTTGGAAATAACTAAAGGCTCGGTGACTATTTCAATATAATCCTTGTTTTCGCAGACTATACTGACTCCTCAACAGTAGTGTTATAGAAAAGGAAACATTTCTCCACCCAACTTTCATTTCTAGGTCTCCTTTCCGCTCGGGACTCCCAGTGCCCCAGGCAAGCTATAGTCAACTCCAGTCCGCTAGTCTTTTACCAGCTATTGCTATTCTTTCCTCTACCACATGATGGCACTGTTCTCAGGCAGCTTTCCCCAGACACTTGGATTTAAAACTAAAGCATCTATGCGAGTCCATTAAGAGTTTCTGCTCATCTGGTCTTGCATTGCATATGCTCTGTATTATACTTCCAACTGCAGCCTTTTCTTTCTGTTTTTATTTTCCCTTGTTCTGGATCTGGATAGAAAGAAAAAGAAAAAAGAAAGAAAGAAAGAAAGAAAGAGAGAGAGAGCGAGAGAGAGAGAGGGAGGGAGGAAGGAAGGAAGGAAGAAAGAAAAAGAAAGGAAGGAAGAGAAGAAAAGAAACAAAACTAAAACAATACTGGAGCCTGTGTTGCACTTAAAAGTGCCCCACCCCCAACACTGACCATAAAACAAGACCTAAGGGCAGGGCCAGGCTCCTTACCTCTCCTGTTTTCAGGTCAACTCCCTGTCACTACTATCATAACTCATCTTTTACTCAAAAAAACTTTGTGCCCTTTTCCTCAGGAAGTCCTCAGATAAATAGGACCTTTGGTGGCTGAGATGGCCCCACTCCAGCAATTCCTCACAGGGATAACACCGCCCTGTCCCTGGCAAAGAGGCAGAAGAGTGGACTCCAGGACAGACCTGCAGCTAGATTCTCATTCTGTCCTTACTGGCCCCTGGCCAGTTTCTCATAAATCCCGTTGTTCTCGACTACAAAACAGCGATAATAGTACTTAGCTCAGGAATTGAATATCATACTTGGAGTCATCAGTGCTAACTCCCTTCCCTTGTATCTTTGTCCACAGCCTGATTCCTTTATTATAAATGTGTGGTCCTGGCTCTAGGACCCAACCATCTAATTTATTTTTATTATATAGCTCTAGTTGCTTGCCTATCTAACAATCACAGATATGATACTACAAATAAGCTACAGGATTATGAAAGAAAGCCAACCTGTGTATATTTTGAGGTATAATTTTAAGTGTTCAAACCTATTATTATCTTACATAGTAGCTTACACAAAATCAAAACGTTTCCTCTCACAGATTAGACTCCTATAGTGGCTGTACAAGTGGGACCCGAGCATCCTGTAGGCTGTCAATCCTCCATCCCTGGAGAATTTCACTTACCTCTGTAGTCAGAGGTGCCTCCCAGGATACCTAGTGCGGTCACTAGACAAAAGCAAAGCAAAACAGGAGAGCAAGCTGCCTCCTTTAAGGACACACAGAAGTAAGCGCTGGGGGTCACACTCTCCTCTGTTTAGACCTCCTAAGGAGGCTGGGAGGTCAGGGAGGCTACTGTGTATGCAGCAGAAAATGCTATTACAATGAAGGAAAGAGAACAGCATCCCAGAAAACCAACAATTTTCTAATCCAGAGATTTTTCTACCAAAACAAATTTCAAAGCCATGATAATCCATGTAAGCCAAAAATTATCTGAGCTGCAAGTAACAACCCATTTATTTCAAAGAAATTCATAAAGAATTTAACATCAGTCCAAAATATGTATACAAATGACAAAGACTTTCGGCTAAATCAAAGGAAAACAGCTATCAAGAAAACATTCAACATTAGTCATTTGGGCTACAGCTGTCCCATCTCTGCCTGAATACTCTCAGGTCACGGTGTCTGCGATGTGACGATCCACAGTCGCTGCAAGATGTGGAAAAGGGCAGAAATGGGGACTAACAGGACACAAGTTTCAGAACTGTTCTCGGGACACAGAAACATGAGCAAGTCCAAAGTCCAAAAGCCCCAAATGCAGCATCAGCCAAGAACACAAGGCAGGGTGAAGGACGAGGGTCTGTCATTGGTTCAGGTCTACAAGGAAGTGTGAAAAGGGCTACATCCTTCCTGCAACACAGTTTGGGAAATCTCTGAATATACACTAACACCAAGACTGCCCACACCCGTGTTTTGTGGGAAATACATTTGAGAGAAGGAAGATTCCCGTGTGAGATTGTTGGAACAAACAAGCACCAGTCTCCAGCAGAGGACAAGGTGCCCAAGAAAGCTGGATCTCACTAAGGCCACCGGCAGTGCAGGAATCTGTACAGCAAAAAGAAAAGGGAATAACCCAGAGAACAGCCGCAAGGGGTGTTGCTGAACTTGAGCTGGCAAGAAGAGATGCACCAAAAAGTGGCCCGCAGTGTCCTTTACACTGGCCGGCTGATGTGACTTATGACAATCACTGTAAAAACTGTGAAACGAAAGAATTCCCTGGAAATGTCCAAAGAAGGTTGGGAAAGAAAACCCAGTTAAACTGGAATGTTTACAGACAAGCCATGTAGCTCAAATATAAAAGTTTGTTTTTATTTTAGTGATCACAGTTCGGTAAGAGTTGGAATATACAGAAAACAGAGAGGGAAAAGAGAGTTGGTTTAGGTGATGTCTTGGAAGGAGAATAATGAAGACGGAGACCGCGTCACGAGCTGGGTGTGCCAGTACGTACCTGTGCACGCCGCTCCTCTGGGAGCCGAGGCAAGAGGATCACAAGTCTGAAGTCAGCGCGACTTAGCAAGATCCTGTCTCAAAATAATTTTTTAAAAGCCAAACACAAAGGGAAAAATATTGTGTGATTCCCTTTACATGAACTATGTATAATAGGTAAATTCATGGAGACAGAAAGACTCAAAGTTACCAGCAGCTGAAGGGGAAATGGAAAACGACCGATTGTTGGCTGTAGAGTTAGACTGATGAAAGTGTTTTAGAAATAGTGGTGATGGGGCTGGGGATTTAGCTCACTGGTTAGAGTGCTTGCCTGGCAAGCCCAAGGCCCTGAGTTTGATCCCCAGCACTAAAAAAAAAAAAAAAAAAAATAGTGATGATGACCTTATAACATTGTGTTCCCATCTTCATATGTTTACTGCAATAAAAAAATCTGTTTATAAATTCGGGCTTTGGTATTGCACTCCTAATCTAGCTAGTTTATCTTTTGCACAGTACCCAGGCTTTCGGGAAGTCCCCGACAGACACTGGCTCGGCCAGCTCCAAGACTTCCGCTCGACCTTCTCTCTCTGTTCTCCACACACAACCCTTTCTTCTCCCAGCTGGTCCCTCGGCCATTTTAATTCTGTGTTTCTTAGAACTCTCTCCTGTCCTCCAGTTTCAAAGCTGCTATCTTTTCCCCTGACAAAAGTGCTAACCTTGCAGGTGTGTTCACCGCAGGCGTGGCTCCTATACGACCGTTCTCTCCAAGGAGCATTTCTGATGCTTCATAATGAAAGGAAGGTGTCCCAAGGTGGCGCAGTGATGGTAGTTTCTCCCTGAGTAGTTTAACACGAATAACACACAGCCCATACCGTCCTGAAGAAATAAGGACTTACTGTTTTTTTCTTACAGTATCCCAGCTTGCCTGGTAGCATCATTCTTACACGATCCAGCTAGTATTAACCTCTCGCTTGCGTTCTGGTGATCTCTTTTATCACCTTAACACTGACAGAAAGCCTTGCCCCCATTTAACTGCTCATGGTGGCACAGGGGCTGTAGAGTGGCACTAGGAAGGGAACGGGAGGGGGACATGTGAGTCTGTGTACGTTCCCAAAGAGAAACGGAAGGCTACAGAATGAAAGTGTAATCACAGAGGTAAACTGTACAGAGGAAGTAACATGTTTTTTACCTTGAGTTAAAAGAATTTGGGACGGAACAGATAAAGATGAATAGCAATCTTGAGATGGAAAAGAAGTAAAGTGAGGAGACCAGATACTGGGGTCTCCATCATAACACTCTGGATATTACTGATCCGCTGTGAATCTAAATCTTTATTTGCCAGCAAAAAGAATCATTCATCCTTTTTACATTGTCTTTTTTTTTTTACATAAATTAGACATGTGTACTAGACAAGTTAGTAACACTGGAAAGAGAAGAAATTGCATTCGGCAGTGTAGCTCTTGAAAATCCCAATGGCTACAGAAATAAGATTAGAGAAATAAGTTCTATAATATCTGATAAGTGCAATAATAAAGATATGAATAAGCTGATATGTGGACCTAAAAGAAGGCAATGGCTAGCTCTACCTGAGGAAGTTAGGCAAGGCTTCACCCGGAGATGACACTGGCCTGAATTTGAAGTGTAGGGAGAAGCTTTGTAGGTCAAAAAGGAAAGCAGGATGTAGTTAGCAGGGAAAAAAGCACTTATTTATAAAGGTAAAAATTTAATACATGATGCGTGGAAACAAGACTGATACAAAGTCTAGCGTGGCAAAATGAGTTTGTGCAGTGCTTTGGAAAGCAGCTGTTTTGCTAAGAAAGCAAGGAACAGACTGTGAAGGACTTCGTAGGTTCAATTACAGTGCTGGGATCCCTACAGATGTCAAAGAGACAGCAGAGTCCTAAACACAATCGGGTCGGTTTTTAGATAACAGACAGCACCATAGAGCCAGAGCAATGAGACGGGGGCAGGACATTTTCACAATAGTCCAGGAGGAAAAGGAAAGCAAAGCACCAAAGGTAATGAGAGAGATTGGATTCTGGAAGACTGGCAATTTTGTGTTCTCATTAAGATATGAAGAACAAAATCTTCTGTGATGGAGGTTTGCAAATTCAGCTCAAGTCATGCCATGTATAGAGGAATAATGTATGCAGCAGACTGTAATAAATTCACAATCCAGTATGCTTCGCTTCAACTGCTCTTTTCATTCTCTAGTTGGTAACTTTTCACTAAAGAAGATGAACTTGATTTGGTATCAGTAATTCCTAGCGGCACAGTTATTACGAAATGGATGCAACTGTGGGTGGTGGTGAGGGATGACAATAAATGACCACCACATCCTCGCAGCATTTGCAAGCCATCTGCTTAACAACCTGCTTAAGAAGAAAAATCAGTGGTTAGCTTGATAGAGGAGAAAGGTTTATAAATTATCTTTTGCCTTTGTCGAAAACTGATACAATACTGAGCATCTCTAAACATCTTCATCTGGTAGTTTGCCACTATTTCTCCAAGATGAGTTACGACAATTTGCCTTTCCCCCTGCGTATCCTCTCCCGGCCCAGGCATATCATCCATCCGGGGCTGAGGTTTGACCTTATTAAAAACTATGAGTTCAACTCTGAGTATTCTTACTTGTAGGGATTGCAATTCATTTTTACTGTTGCTTGTTTGGGCTTTCCAATTTTTAAATTATTTTTGTGGGCAAAAAATGGATACAAAACAGACCTTGAGCAGTTTGCTCTCTCTGTGTCATCAACAGTCAGCATGATACCATCTGTTTCAAGAGGCAGTTCTCAAGCTGCTCAGATACATTCCTTGTTTTTGTGCCTCCAACGCGCTAAGTCAAAATCGAAATGCACTGACACTTGGCATTTGGGGGAGTCTCGGGGAGTCCCAGTGGTCCTTGCCCGCAGGTGTGCCAACACTGGTCTCATTGATTTATGCCACACTTTGGCATTCATTCTTAGCCTCGTGTCTCTCCCTCCGTGTTTTGTGAATATGCTGCCTGCAGAGCCTTTATATGGGCCACTCTTCACATCCTCCTTGAAGTCAATTGTAATTACAATGTCTGGATTATGTTTTTTATGTCCACCTGTGTTTCTTGCCAGTTAGTGTTTTTAACAATGGAACTATTGTCTATCTTTTCTCCTCACACTTATTGGTCTGATTTCCTCAAGTTCAGTGATAAATCTGACAATAACCAGCGACCTTAATCGCCACAAACTCCAACATGACAAGGTCATTTCTACAACCCACATCGCCATCACTTTCTTCTTAGCCCTCTTCTTTATTGGTCACAGTTAATTCCAGTTAGCAGTGTACTGAACTTTCACACTTCCAAGAGATGCAGTTATCTCCAAGATATCATCACTAGCTGGGATCAGAGAAGATCCCCCAAACAGAGATGGGGACCTCCACATACCCACCTACAGTGTAAGCTACAAGTTCACTGACTGCTATCACAGAAAATGGATTGTCAACATGCGTCAATTCATAATAAAGAGGTTTATTTGGCAGAATTTAAAAGGTTCACACCCAAAGAGAATAGTGTGCAGGTCCTCAAGAAAGCGGCACTTTGTGTCCTGGAGCTGGGTACATTTTTGTGGTTTTAAAGGTATCCTCAAGATGAGTAATCCAGGATGTGTATTCCTGCCATCTCTCAGGTTTCCCTATCTGGTGGACTACGTTAAGAGTGTCAGCTATTGACAAGGTGTCTGAAGCTGAGGTACGGAGGGCCAGATTCCTAAGGCTAGGTGTGGAAGTTAAAAGGCAATAGCCCTTTGTACAGGTGAAGGATGGATGGCCCACTTACAGGTTAAAAGCATGGTTCACCAGTTTACAGGCTCACTGTTTAAAACCCTTAGGATTTTTTTTTTGAGTGAATTTCCTAGACAGGAAAAGTCTTAAATAAGTTTTGAGTCCTGAACCTGCAGTCTTTCACAGCTTAAAAGAATAATTATAAAATTATGATTTCTCCCATTTCCTTTCTACCCACCTTTATTTTTCTTTTCTCTCTCTCTCCTAACCTCAACTCGAAGATATGCTGTGCGCAGTTTCTGTTGCATTAGAGAACTACCAAGGGCTGCACAGTGGCTGAACCATCCCACATGCCACCAAGTCATAACATAGGTCCATGTCAACTTTGAAGTCTCTATTAAAAACTATCACTGTTTCTTTTATGGACAAGTCTTCCACAATGCCGCTATCTTTCATTGTTACAAAGTGTTTCACATCATTTGCTTATTAATATAACTAAGTACTGTATTAGTTTCCTAAGGCTGCCATATCAAAGTGCCACAGACTGGGGCTGCTTAATAAGAGAAATTGATTTTCTCACAGTTCAAACATCAAAGCATCAGGGTTGCTTTCTTTTGAGGGTCGTGAGGAACAAATCTAGTCCAGGCCTTTTGTTGGCTCATAGATGACCATCTTCTTCCTGGGTCTTCACACTGCTTTTCCTCTATATGTGCCTGTGCACAGTATTGCTCTACTCACAAGAACACCAGCTCAACCTGCTGATGGTATTTAAAATCCAAACAAACAAAGAATAGATGGTACCAGGAAGCAGGTGCAGCTGGAAGGGCTGCAGTTCCACGTGTGGTCACACTGGAAGAAGGGCATGAACAAAGAGAGGGAGAAGCAGCCTACTATCTGGAAGACACGCATTCCAGGCAGATGGGCCCGCAAGGGCGCAGACCTGAGGCAAGAGCATGAATGGCATATTCAAGAAGAAAGAAGAAGGCACAGAGTGAAGCAGAGGAGTTCCTAGAAGCCACGTGGTGGGAAATGTTGCCCTGGAGATAGGGGGTCTTGTAAGGATTTAGATTTTATTCTAAGTGTTATGAGAAGCAATTTGCAGATTACGAGCAATGAACTGATTTGAAAAAGAAAATGGTACCAAACTTGGATTTTATGAACTATAATTTAAAACCCTTTCTAAGAAATATATAGCATCTATGATAAAATGTTTAAGCAATTTTCAGATAGACTTCATTGAAATTAAGAATTCCTCTGGAGAGGGAATTAACCATCACCCACCTACCTGCTTGTGCATCTTATAAAAAACTCTAATAGTTTCACTGTGTTTTCCTAAATACATTCATAAAAAAATGCCTCCACTAGGAGAGAATTTTGAGTTGGGTTTTTCAGAAACCTCTTCCCTGTAGAAATTCGAAATTAAACTTTGACACATGCTTGTCATCAGTTTGTCTATAAAAAGTTGGTTTAATGAATAAAATTATTTTTGAAGAATCATTCTGGGAACTGGATAATTCACTGTAGAATTTCTATTTGGGTACGCATATAGCTTCTATTATAGCAGTTTATTTTACATATTCCAGATGCAGTTTCTTAATTGTGCTAGCTATTTTCAAATATAAATTTGATATTCACATCCTCTGTCTCTAATTCATTTTATTTAAAATGCAAGAAGATAAACGATTACAAAATATCCAAAATGCCAATCCAAGCCCATTTCTAGTATAGACTGATTTCTCTGCAGTAATAAATAAGAAGCTTCCTCAAGTTTTTTTTTCTGATTTCCCTCTTTAAAGTCCTAGTTAAATATACATTAAAATCCAAAGAAGATTTAGAGACGGCATAACCAAAGAAAGCTGATTATCTTTTTCCCACTTAGAAAAAAATAAATGAAAGGCCAACAACTGTTTAGCTTTTGGGATTTACATTTTCTGGTCTAAACACAGTATTAGTATTCACCAAGGGAGTTCCAGAAAACATTGAGGAGAAATCACACTGTCAGCAGAAGGCATTTCTGTATCATCTGTTATTATTGTTTTCAGCACCAATTTTTAGGTTGCCTTGTTATTGAAAAAATAAACTTAGGCTTTGTTTGGCATGTATGTAAAACTTTTGAAAATTACCTCTAATAAGTGAGATACAGAAAAAAGTAAAGTTTCAAAAATCAAATTTAGGACCATTTCCCCTCTCACTAGGATGGGCAAGTACAATATCAGTCATTATCAAGATTTTCTCTTGCTGTGGGGAAAAAGGAACACTCCTCCACTGCTGGTGGGAATGTAGACTGGTCCAGCCACTGTGGAAATCAATATGGAGATTCCTCAAAAAACTACAACTGGAGGTTCCATTTGACCCAGCTATTCCCCTACTGGGGATCTTCCCAGAAGAATTAAAATCATCATACCACAAGGACATATGCACCACCATGTTCATAGCAACACAATTTGTAATAGCTAAGTCTTGGAAAC
>PVJO010003243.1:0-36850 GCA_004026905.1 Hystrix cristata | reverse complement strand
TGATGGAGTAGTACACTGCCATAAAAAAGGATAAACTAGAGTCATTCATATATAAATGGATGTTTCTTGAGAACATACTCCTAAGTGAAATAAATCAGACACTCATGAGCACACATCGAATTGTTTCTCTGATATGAGAAACCATAACTGTAAATAAGGAGAAAGAGATGTAATAGATTTTATATAAAAGGAGGATGGTGTGCAGAGGAGAGGAATACTAGAAAGAAAGAAGGGGAAAAGCAGAAAGGCAACAGGGGAAAGGGAGGGGAAAGGGAAAATATGGAAAATGATGAATGAATCTGCTGTAAATAGGGAGGGAGGGAGCAGAGGGGAGGGGCGGGGGAGAGGGGGGAGAACCAAGATGCATCATGTATAGGTACAGAATAAATGTAATGAATGTGACCAATGTATGTAGAATGTACCAATACATGTTCTTGGTTTAAAATTAAAAAAAAAAAAAAGATTTTCTCTTTAGCCAGGTCCTTTAGTCAGTCTGTTCACTAGAATAAAATACCCACACCCACGACTTAAAGGAGTAGAGAGTTCTTGGTTTCAGTCCATAGTCAGCCTGCGTTAAAGGAGGATCAGGATAGCAGAAGGGCACGGCAGAGGAAAAGGTGCTTAATTCAGCACAGCCAGGATGCAGAGAAAGAGGGGAGTTTGGGAGTAAGACATCTCCCAGGCTATGACCCCGGTTTTCCACAATTAACCAGGCTCCACCTCCTGGCAGCACATGCAGCTACCGGCCTTCTCATTCAATAGATCCACGGAGGCGGATCCTCCACAGTCCAATCAGCTTCCAAACACAGGAGTCTTTGGGGGGACGTTTTAGGTCCAGACCATAACGCTGGGTGTATTATATTAACCAGCTTTCCATTGCCATGACGAATTAGTGAGAAAATCGGCTTAAAACAGAGAAAGATTTCTTTTGGCTCACAATTTGGGGTTTCAGTTTGGGCCTGTTGGCTTTGGGCCTGCAGTGAGGCAGGAAGAGCGTCCAGAGGCGGTTCATTCACCTCATGGTAGCTGGTAAGCAAACAACCAGACAGTAGGGGCCAGAGTCCCAATATTACCGTCAAGGGCACAGCCCCAGTGAGCTAACTTCTGCCACTGAGCCCTGCCTCCTAAAGGGTCCAGACACCTCCCAGGAGTGCCACAGACTGCTGACCAAGAATTTGGCACATGGGCCTTCAGGCACATTTCAAATCCACACCACGGCACCAAGTCTTCTATAATATGAAAAACTAGGCAGAGGCAGATCCCTAGATGCCACCCTTCAGTACACCCACTTGTCTATTAAAGAGTTAAAAACCGGCTGGAAACAAAAATGTATCTACTGGTTGAGAGCTTATTTAGTCATAAAACTAAAACAAATGAGTGGAGGATGTAAGAGATGGGACAGGAGGGGAAGGCAAAAAGGAGAGAGCGAGAAGGGAAAGAGGGAGGAAAGGTAAAATTCAGAATTTTAATAAATATGAAGTAATTTGCACTCAAGAAATTATTTAAGATAAAAACCACATGAACTTATTTTAAGTTTGAAATTATTAGTGCCACATTAAGCAACTGGAAAATGAAGGGCTTGCACTAACGGGCAGCCCATACATTCAAAACTGGAACTTGGAAGTTAGTAATTAATGTCACAGTAGTGCTGTATTTTCTTCCAAATGAATTGTACCATTCTTTGCTGAGGGATTTCAAGCTTTCTGTGCGTAACGTTGCTGTCAGTCTTTGTTAATCCCTGCTAAGTATTTCTAACCTGTGTTACACAATACGCCAAGTCTCTCTCTACCACTGAATTGCTAAATAAAAAGCACTAAAGAAAATATATACTCACTTTATAACTGTTTTTAATTGACAACCCTTATTTAATAGTTAATTTTTTACAAAATTGCCTTAGATGTGATACAGTTCATATTGCAAAGAGATTTTCACACACACCCCTTCTGTAAAACTTTTCTACAAGTCACTGTGGGTAGCAGAACCTGAGTGGCAAGCAGGACTCTGCATGTGTCATACATTCTTGAATTCAAATCATCTCTAAAAAGCGTGGCTGTCACTGCCCGTGACCCTGGAATTCTCCTTCCTCAGAGACATATAGGTGGATCTTTTGAGTCATAAATTCATACTGTATAACGTTGGACTCAGGTTAAGAGTTCAAATAAAAAATTGTTCTCCTATATACACCACATGCACATAGACTCAAACAAATCCATCTGAGATAAACACCAGTGGAATTCCAACAACCACTTAATACACAGTTTTCAAATTTTTGGTAGATTAGCCTAGTATGGAGAGTCACTACTGTAATCCCAGAACTCAGGGCAGCTACAGTAGGAGGATCATAAATTTAAGCCCAGCCTGGGCAATTTAGGGATTTAGTGAGACCCTGCCTCAAAATAAAAAAAGGGATAAGGATGTAGCTCAGTGGGAAGACCCTGGATTCGATCCCCAGTACCTCAAAAACTAGTTGGTAGATTGAAATTCATTAACTGATTAATTTAAAAATAAACACTAATTATAATACAGGTCCTTAGTAACACTGTGAAAAATGCTTTATACTTATTTGGGCTAAACCATTTGGCATTTGAAAGGTTAACCAAAACAGTGGAAAGGTTCAGAATAACACTGCCAGGCTCAGCCTAGCTCTAAAGTCGAGGTTTTTCGATATTGACTAAAGAATTAGGAACTAATTATCCATTTCTGCTTTTTAAGGTAATTGCAAAGTAGAGATACTGAAAATAATTGCTTTGTTCATGTGTTGTCAATGTCAATCACCCGGAGTTTGCAGGAGCTTCAACTGTGCCGGTTCCGTGTCAAAGCAGGATGCGAGCCAATTTCTGAGGGACCACTCACTCGTCCCTGCTTTGTTATGATGTAGGAAGTTAAGTGGTAGATTCACTGAACTAAAATAGCTCTGATAAACACTACCAATGTCATTTTAAAAATCAATAGGGTTCCAGCAGGCATTTCTACTGGACATTTAAGTGAAAATTCAAATGCAACCCAGGGATTCTTCTTGTTTTATTCATGCCTATTATTTAAATGTCATATTTACAGCTTGACTGTGGTTACTGTAACCTGATTTCTGGCTTGAGAAGTTGTTACTCAGTCGATCACTAGCTGCAGGCCATCCAAAGTAGAGCACTCGATTTACAAGGAACAATTGATGGCCTCAGCTCATATTATGGGGTTCAAATCTCCCTTCCATCCTCATCTCTGTTCAACTCTTTCCTCCATGATTGCTTGTTTTCATGGTGGTTGCAGTGCTGGGAATTGAATTCAGGGACACTGTACCCCGAGTTACATCTCCAGCCCTTTTTAATTTTTTAAATTTTGTTTTAAGATAGTCTCCGTGCTGACCCTAAACTTGCAATCCTCCTGCCTCAGTCTTGCAACAACTGTGTGCCAGTGAGGCCAGCTAGAATAGTTGTTTGTTTTGTTTTGTTTTGTTTTTAGAATAGTTGTTTACCCATTACCTATTCAGGAAAAAAAGTGCAACTCACTACCATCATTCACTTAATTTTCGGCTATCGAAAATTACTATGTTTTGAGGATAGAAATACTGCTACTGAAAACAGAGGGACAAGAGAAATAAGAAATGGAAGGAAAAAATGGAAACAAATCTTTTGTATATAGGGAGGGAGGAGGGGGTGAGGGGAGGGGAATGGGGAATAAAGAAGCAACAAGATATGTCACGTACAGGTACAAATCCCCAATGATGAATGTTATCAATATGTACATCTAAAATGCACCATTAAAATAAAATTTAAAAAAAAAACCTGTAAAAATAGAATGCCAGAAATAGCATGATATCTTTTGTTCCCAAAGACTACTGTTACACTAGAATGATGTGAAAATAATAATAAAAGCAAGATATTTCATGGCAAACTTTGGGGTAAGGTTAGAATATAACCTACAAATTATCTGGGGTAAATGCCACAGCCACAAGTGCTGCCTGTGAATAATCTAGACGCAAACAGAAAATGAGTCACAGAGTGATACTGGCTACCAACCTATGTAGCAGACAGTCGATGTGTACAAAAATCCTGTTCTGAGAGCCTAGAAATAGTGTTGAGTGAATCACCCCAGATGCGCTCCCTCCCTGTGGATAGAAAAAACATATATATTAGCACGCACGCGCACACACACACACACACACACACACACACACACACAGAGCCTTGGTCAGGGTTCCCCAAAGAAACAGAACTAATAGAAGATACTGTATATTAGTCATTCCCGTTATTACTAGGATTGGATTGTGCAATTATGGAGGCAAAGAAGTTTCTCAATCTTATGTCTGCCAGCTGAAGATGCAAGAAAGCTGGTGGTTTAATTCAGTTCAAGTCAAATGGCCTAAGAACTAGGGGAACTGAAGGCCCAAGAAGTAAGAGCTCCAATATCCACCGGCAAGAAAAGATGAATGTCCCACCTTAAGAAGAGAAGGGTGTCCTAGCTCAAAAAGGCCCTTCCTCTGCCTGTTTGTCCTCAAAAGACTGAATGGTGCTAACCCATACTGGTGAGAGCCCACTCCATCAATTTAAGCACCACCCTCACAGGAACATACAGAAATAATGTTTTACCAGCTCTCTGGTCATTCTTCAGTTCAGTCAGGTTAACATAAACACCTTAAATATACTCATCCTCAATTTGGCATTTTTATGCCTCTCCTTAAACCATAACCTCAAAATAAAGACAGTAGCCAAGTAATAATTCTACTCAACATGATATCGCTATTCTGCAAACAACCAGACACATTAACCCTTGCCCCAGAAAAGGAAATAAAGTCTTTGAATGATGTTTATTATTCTTAAGCATTGTATTGTAAAATTTCATGACTCTTAAATATTGATGTAAATTCCATACTTCTCTTGGGATACTGGACTGCATAGTGCAAACTTGTTTCCAGAAAAATCGATACATCTCATGTGACATAATAAAGGAATAGAAGAGAAAAGAAAACAAACAACAAAATGTGTGTGTGTGTGTGTGTGTGTGTGTGTGAATGTATTTTCAACAAAATAGAGGAGAAATAGAATTCGTAGTCCTCATTTCTGTAATTTGCCACATGGTTGCAGCTAATATTTACAGCTACTTTTTTTTTTTACTACCTATCCTGTGTTTCCTTAGGCTTCAGTGATCACCTCAGCTAGTTTTCGTTCTTTACCAGGTGTGGCAACCCAAACCTTCATTCCTGTAGGGTCTGAGCAATTCTTAGTCCTACCTGAACTGGATTGTTGTAGTTTTCCATTGACTGTAATCACAGGGCATGGCCATATGAAGAGGCATCCAAAAGGATCATCTGTATTCCAGACATACTCTTCCTTACCTCCATCTGGAATATTAGTGCATTTTCCCAGGGGTAGTCTGGATCAATCACCTCAGCCAACACTATCACTCCTGTCTTGGCCCGATCATTCAGAGTGATAGCTGTGCAGCAGTCTTAAATTCCAGCTCGGTGTAATCATTGCTGTTTCCTGGTGGAAGTATTATTCCTTCTGGAATTAATTCCCTAGCCAACAAAGTCACAGGAACAGGAAGTGAACATTTTGCTGGTGGGACACTCTGGGAAATAGTGAATAGTACCAATCCCATTTCCACTCCCTTAATTCCTGAATCTATGAATCTTGGTTACCAGAGAAATACTAATCTATATTACATACTTCTTCAGACCATATTCAGCCTTTCTGAGAATCTTCCTCGATCCCCACAAGGTATTGCCACCTATTTGTTACTATGAGTCTCTGAAAGACCCTTCCATTGTTTGGCTAATCCAGTTCCCTCAGGACAATGGGGAACATGGTAAGATTGGTGGGTTGCCTAAGCATACATCTTGCCACACTCCTTTGGCTATAAATTGAATTCTTTGGTCAGAAGCAATGCAAGATGGAACATTATAATGGTGGAGATGGTATTGTGTAAGTCCACAGATGGTAGTTTTGACAGAAGCGTGACAGAAGCGTTGTGTGCAAGGAAAGAAAATCTATATCCAGAGAAACTGTCTATTATAGTAAGAACAAAGCACAGCCTTGCCTACAATGAAAGCAGTCTAAGGCAACCAACTTGTCACCAGGTACCCAACTGATTACTCCTAGTAATGGCACCATATTAAGGGATCAGGGTAGGTCTCTGCTCCTGGCAGACACTCAGTGGTGGTCATAGACAGGTCGGCCTTGGCAAGTAAAAGTTCGTAGAACCCAGAACCTCCATTCTGGCCATCAGGGTGTCTTTGTTTATGAGTCCAGTGGGCTCAACTGGGAAAATGGGCCAATTGGTATCCACAGAATGAGTCATCTTATTCACTCAACAATTTAAATCCTGCTTAACTGAGGTTATTGGTTTTTGAGGATTCACAGGGAGCACAAATATCTTCATATTGTTTGCATAGCCAGGGAAGATTATGCACATACCTTTCCCCCAAATTTCTTTGTCAGTGTTTTAGTCATGTTTCTGCCAAGTCTCTGATCATCCAAACAAACCATGAGCCACCACCAGTGAATACTGATCACATGTCTGGCCGTTTCTCCTTCCAAGTGAGACCAGATGAACTGCCCCAAATTCTGCCCATTGGGAATATTTTCCATCATCACTCTCCTTTGGGGATATGCCTCTGAGGGGCTATAGCACTGCAGTCTTCACAGTAAGCAGATCTATCTAAAAACAAGGCCCAAGCTGTCTCTTTCATCATCCAATTGATTGTGAGGAGCACCTATGTGGCCACAACCATAGATAGGTAGGTATAGGAGGAGTGGGGATCATGGGTATTTAGGCCACTACTTCCTATAATTTACTTGTGCCTTCAGGGCCTGCTTGGGCCCAATCACATATATACCATTTGAAGATGGAGTGCTTCAATACATGCCCAACTTTATGGCTTAGTGCATCAGTAATAAGCAGTTCATGATACATAGCTCAAATCATACAATAATTTGGTAGTCCATAAACACTCAGTTCAGGTACAGGCTCAGTACCAGGCAAAAAGCTGCCACTCAAAAGGAGGGTAGTAATCTGTGAATGATGGCAGGACCTTAGTCCAAAATCCTAAAAATTCACTTATGGAGACCTGCCAAAGGCTTCAAATTGCATTACTATCTGCCAATGCCACTTGATGCACCATTAGATCTGCTGGATGGCATGGCCCAGATAACAAAGCCTTTTGCACTACTACCCAGAACGATTGCACAGTTTCCTCTTGTTCTGAGCCCCACTCAAAATTAGAAGATTTTTGAATCACTAGAATAACACACTCAAGTGAGGAACATGTTTCCTCTAAAATTCAAATAGGACACTTAAGTGTTGTGGCCCTTTCTTGGCTGTAGAAAATGCTAGCAGCAATAATTCATCCTTCACCTTAGAAAGAATAGCTAGTCACGTTCCATACTAGAAATTTTACAGAGGTGAAAGTCTCCTGACTTTGGGTTGAATGTATTTCCTACCCTCTGACACATGTACATACTGATAAGGTGATACCAATAAGTAGTTGCAACTTCTTAGTCAACATGTCCATTAAGCATAATATCATCAATGTAATGGACCAGTGTAAAAGGTTGCAGAGGGGAAAGACAATCAAGATTTCTGCAAAATTACCAAAGAGCATTGCCACATGTCTATAATCACAGCTATTCAAGAGGCTGAGACAGAATCACCAAGTTCAAGGCCATACTAAGCAACTTAGCAAGAACCCACCTCAAAATAAATTACAAAAAGGCCTGCAGATGTAGCTCAGTGGTAAAGTGCCACTAGGTTCAATCTCATGTAATAAAGATGGGGGGAGATATCTGAAAAATAAGTTCCAATTTAGGGTCAGAAAACAGTTCTGGCCCAACAGTGATATTCCCCTGTGGTAGGACAGTGAAAGTATGTTGCTAGCCTTGCCAAATAAAAGTAAACTGCTTCTAGCGGATCTTATCAACAGGCACGGAGGAAAAGCAATCTGCATACCAGGTACTAGGGGATATGGTCATTTGCTCAAACAATGATATTACATGAAGTACAGCAGCTACAATTTTAGTTACCACTTGGTAAAGCTTACAATAATCCACTGTCATTCACCAGGATCTATTTGTCTTTTACTCAGAAGAAATAAGAAAGTTGATATCCGTGTGATGAGAACCACCATCCCTGCATTTTTCAGGTCTTTCATGATAGTGCTGATCTCTGCAATCTCTCTAAAATATAGTATTGTTTTTGATTTACTGTTTTCCTAAGTTCAGGAAATTGTTATGGCTTCCATGTGGCTTTTCCCACCATAAGAGCCCTCAAGGAACAAATGAAGGCATTTTGCCAACTGCTAAGTATATTCATTTCATTCCGCTTCTGGGACAATATCTTGGAATGGGTTCAGGAACCCACTAGACTTGGTATGAGACAGATTTGACCTAAAAGTTTATTGATCATCTCCATAAGCCTCTACTCTCACTGAAGGACCACATGATGTTTTAAATCTCCTAAAATCAATGTCAGTTCAGAACCAATATACAGGAGTCCCCAAATTATTTATTATTTACTTTTCTGGCAATGCACAGTTAACTTGGTAAGGGGCCATAGGTCCCTTTGGGGACAGATTAAGGAAAGATTAATAGAGTAAGTTTTTGGTAGGGACCCTTCCTCAAGGGGACCTGGCCTCCACTTCAAAAAGGAATTTTGTGTCTCTAAACTGGCTCAAGTCTATAAATTCAGAGGCCATGATTCTCTACTTTTACTATTTGCATTAGATCTTTGTTCACTTAACTTAGAAGCTTTCTGCATACAAATAATAATTTAGCGGGCTTCCTATCTACTTCACTTTTAGGAGCTGATTAGTCATGATCAACAACTGACCAATGCTGTAAGTCTGTGCAAATCAGATTACCTGACTGCTGCTTTGTCGCTGCTGTCTATTACCCATGTCGCATTTGGCAGTTGAGTGCCACTATTTGGTCGCTGCCATTCTGGAATCCAGTTACTTCTACTGCATTTAGGTTTTCCAATTGAGTGACTATGGTTCCTACTGTAAGGTCTGGTCTATGAAGGAAAGTGATCACAGAGCTCTTCAATAATACTGGGGCTCCCCTCACAAATTTATTCCTCCAAGTAGTGGGGAAAGATGTCTTCTGTACCCTCCCAGTGTGTTTGAGTAGGTTTTAGATTACAAATCCACTCTAACGTTTCAGTCTCCATAAACCTCCAAATATCATCTTCTATATTAACACATCTTCTAATTGGGCATTTCCAGTTACTTCTCAGGCATACATCTTTTGATCTATATGTTAGCTCACAAAACAGTTAGTGTCCTTTGTAACTCCCTAAATTACAACATTAAATGCAAAATTTCTGCTTCTTTGGCTCATATCAATAAACTATGCCTCACTCAACCTCATATTCCTTCTGTCATTATCCCACACTTCTAATATCCCTTCCCACAAATGTTTCCCAGATTTCTACTCATAAACTGGAAAATCCAAGTAACCTTTCAGAGTATAGCATATCTTCTTGAGGGTCAAACTTTGTACCTCATTTTTAAGGACTGGCTGGAATTTAAATCTAGTTATGGGCATCTATTAGATGTGCTCTGTCTCCCCCTCCCCTCCCTACCATGGAGTATTGGTTGATTGATCCTCAGTGTGGTGTTACAGAGGTGATGGGAACTATGAGGTGGGACCTAGTGGGAAGTCACAGGACTCACCCCGCTCCTCTGGCTGCATGACCCACCATGTGCTCATTTCCTCCCCCAGGAATTCCAGCCACGGTGAAGCTCCATATAAGATGATACAACCAAAGAGTGCTTACATTGCTGCGTTTGGCTTTCCAGCTTCAAAACAGTGAGATAAATGAACCTGCTTTCTTTTTTAAGTACGCAGCCTAAAATATTTCATTGGTATTAATTAAAAATAGACTGATAGGCTTGGAAGCAAAGAAGATAATAGATATAAATAAATAGATGATAGATAAATAGATAAATTGATGGATAGACTGACAGATAATAGGTAGATGATGGAGATATATAGGTAGAGAGAGGCAGGAATGGGAGCAAGAGAGAGATAAAGAGAAAGAGGGACTATAGGAATTGGCTTACATGATTATGGAGGTCACGAGGTCCCATGAATTACAAACTATACCAGCTGGAGACCCAGAAAAGCAAGTGGCATAATTCATTCCAAGTCCAAAGTGAGCTGAGGGTGTGACTCTCAGTCTAAACCTGAAGGCCTGAGAGCTGGTGGGCTGCTGGTGGAAATCCCAGGCTTCAAAGCCCCAAGAAAGAGAAGCTGTGGTATCTATGAGCAGAAAAAAAAAGAAATGGATGTCCTAGGCCAAGGAAAGGAAGGAAAAGCCAGATGTTGTGGTGCATCGGTGCATCCCTGTAACCCTAGCTACTTATGAGGTTAAGGGAAGATGATCAAGGTCAGCCTGGGTAACTTAGTGAGATCTAGTCTTGAAATAAAACAAAAAGGGCTGGGGATCTAGCTCAGTGGTCAAGTACCGCCTATCCTGTGAAAGTCTCAGGTTCAATCTCCAAGAAAAAAGAGGAAAGAAGGAAAGAAAGAGAGAAAGAGAGAGTGTGATGAAGAAGGAGGAGAAAGAGAAAAAGAAGATGGAGGAGGAGGAGGAGAAGAAGAAAGAAAAGAAGAAGAGAAAAGAATAGGAAGGGGCAAAGAGAAAAGAAAAGAAAAAAGTGAAGAAAGGAAGAAAGACTCTATTTGGGCTCTCAGTGGACTGAATGAGGCCCATCCACATAGGTAAGGTCCATCTTTCCGCAGTCTACCAATTCAAATGCAGAAACACCCACATAGACACACCCAGAAATAATGTTTTACTTGCTATTGAGGCTGAGGCAGGAGCGTCACTGCAAGTTTGAGGCCAGCCTGCGTTACATAGTAAGTTCAAAACCAACATGGACTACACTGAGAGACTTTGTCTCAAAGAAACAAAAAACAAACAAACTGACAAGTGAATAAAAGGCATAGAAATAAAATATAGAGGGTGTGTGTAAAATTATCACCTAGTTTTAAAATAATATCATAGTAGGTCCCCTGTGAAGCCTTTCCAGTTAAAGGCAACTACTATCCACAGTGTGTCTATCACATACCTCTCATTACATTCTCATAAGTGCCTAATGGTTGTAAGGCTAATGTATAAAAGCATTTTGTGTATAGAGAGTTTAGAATACTGCATATATTCTTTGGCAACTTGCTTTTTTCCCTCAAAATTATGTTTATGAGTCATACATTGATATTTGTACTTGTAACCATTTTTCTTCACTGTTATACAATATCCCATTTTATTTGAAAATGGCACAATTTACCCATTTTTCTGTTGGTAGGTGTTGAGGTTATTTCTAATGTTACGTTTTTACAAATGATGCTCATAAAAAGTTTCTTACATTTTCTCTTTCTTTAAGACACGGAAACTAAACAGGTCTACTGACCACTTAGGCCAAAGGTCTCCAAACCCTGGACTATGGATGCTACTCATCTGTGGCCTGCTAGGAAGGTGGCCACACAGCAGGAGGTGAATGATGGTCAAGTGAGCAAAGCTTCATCTCTATTCGCAGTCACTGCCCATCACTGGCATCACTTCCTCACCTCTGCCTTCTGTCAGATCATCAGCTGCATCAGACCCTCAGAAGAGTGCGAACCCACCGTGAACTGCATACGCAAGGTATCAAGGTTGTTCACTCTTGGTGAGAATCCAGTGCCTGGTGATGTGAGGTGGAGTTAAGGCTGTGATGCTAGCACTGGGGAGTGCCTGTGCGTACAGATTAACGTTGGCAGAGAGGTTTGACTGCACAGAAACCATAAGTCAATTCCTTGCAGAATCATACTAAAGCTGTATCAGTGAATGACAAGTGACAAATAAGCTGTATCTAGTGGCACACCTTAAGTCAGAATCCAATGCTCATTTCAGTCTGTGTGTGGCTTGCTTGTTATTTTACTTACCACTTCTATCCACTTCTCTTTTCCACACATTACCCTTATTTCAGTCACAGTTTTGCTAAGCCCACAACCTAACCCCAGCCAAAACGAGAAAAAAGAAAAAAAAAAAAAAAGGTCACTGGAGAATTTCTTTGAAAAGCAAAAATGACCTCTAAAACCAGTCTCCTCCCACCCAGTTCATGGAAAAAAATATCTGCCCCCTGGTGCCAAAAAGTCTGGGGACTGCTGACTTAGACCACAAAAAGCTTATAGGTGTGCCATGTACCATCTCTCCTGCACCTAGTTTGGCCGGGTCAAGGCCTAGACTCACCAGAGTCCCTCACTGGTCCATTCCATCTATAAATATCTTCACCTATTTATGCAATGTGAGATATAGAATGAGAATGAAAGTCACCTCAGTTGGGACACAAAAATTAGCAACTAGACTTTGCCAACTACCTTCTCATGACTTTGCTATTCCACTAAATGTGCATCATCTTACTTTCCTCAGAGTATCATGTCCAAGTAAATAGTTTGATTGTTCATTACAGAAACTTCCCAAACAACCCATCAACTCTTTAATGGAAAGCATCAAGAGTTTGTCCTCTAAGATTCTTTAAGTCTCAGGTGGGCATGAATCTCTTCCCTCAAAATCCTTACATTGCTATTTCCAACAATCCTAGATATTTGTATTGTGGTCCTTAACAAATTCTAATCAAGTGTCCACTTTCAAGTAGCTGCTTTATAACAAAATTATAATTCCCAATAAATTCTGACCTTGCCTTTCTCCTTCCAACATAAGACCTAAATTCACTTCGGGTAGTAAATAAAAAAATCAAGCTTTATTTCGACAACAGATTGTGTTGATGGTAGTAGGAAAGCCAGCATTTGCAATCAACAGGAATGCACACATTTTCAACATGTGAAAGGGCAACAAAAGCTTTGAGAAACGTGTCTCTAATTATACACTTTTTCCATCTAGAGTGCCTTCTTATCTCAATTTTTTCCCCTCCTCATGGTCACTTTTAAGTTCAAATTCAAATCAAATTTCCTCCATGAAATCTCCTAAAACTTGACATCCTGGTGACCTGCCCCATCCATAAAATCAAAAGGTCTAAAACGTCATGACCTACCATTCTCCAAACATAAATACTCTTCAGTGTTTCTCTGTCTTTGCATATGTTTTTCTTAGACTTGAAATCTTTTCCTTTCCTTTTTCAGCCTGCAATTCTCACTTGCCCTTCGAGATTAAATTCTAATGTCATGTTCTCTCTCTTTGAAGTCTGACAAATATCTCCTTCTCAATTAGGAATATTCTTTCCATGACTCCCAAAACATCCTGTGCTTTCCTCTATTACAGTAAATATCACATTGTCATGTAGCTGTTTAATTGTCTTTCACCCTCAGGAGACAGTGAGTCCTTGAGGGCTGAGATTTGCATTCACAGCACTTATCACAGCTCCAGGTGCAGGGTTAGCAGTCAAGAAATGTTTGTGGAGTTGAAATAAAATAAATTAGATTCACTTCAACTTTAAAAATTAGTCTAGCTTTTTCAGGAAAATCTAAGTTATACAAAATTATATTATTTTATTGAATACACTTCATTAATATGCAATTATCAACTTATTTATATGATTCGGTCAGGCTTTTGTCATAAATAAGTTTATATAAATTCATTTTTATATATATATATATATATATATATATATCTCCAGATTTCTTATAATCATTTCTTGTCCTCATCATAGTGCAAGTATTGTTACTGAATAAAACATAATTCAGCTTTGTTGCTAGAAACTATACTTTAGTAGCATGAACTGCTCTGCTTTTCCTTTTCCCAGATGATAGACTCATTTATTATTGTTTGGTGCATGCATTACCACTTAAGAGAAATGGAGGAAATACAATGACTACCAAATGCAATAAATATAAACGATCCCCCATGTCAGTGTAACTGCACAAGTATAAGAACAGGTAAAGAAGAACATGGCACTTTATCTAGTGCAAAATGTTGGATACTTGAGGGAACATTTGAGAAAAAAAAGCCTATGAACTGATGAACTCTTCGGAAATATATCACATGGTTGATCAAGAGTAGAAAGGAGATGGAATCAGGTGTCTCACTGAGTAATTGTTTTCTTCAGTCAGGTAATTTTTTAAATGAAACTGTGGGAATTGGTGAGGAAGAACAGCTGTGTGACAGAACATTTCTACTCCCTAAGGTCCATTTTGTATCCTATTTTTCAGATTCTGAACTTGGAGAAAGGAAATTATTTTTAAATCAAAATGCTTTCTCCATAAAGATGATTAGCAGGAAGGATTCATCTTGACTAGAAATTTTTTAAGGTTATATACAGTTATTCCTAAAGGGGGAAGATCAAGGCTAATAAGGAATCTCCAAACAATTGTCAAATATTGGTTTATCAATCAAACTTTACCATTAGGGTAACCAAAACAATGGTTCAACAAATTTAATATTCAACACTTTGTTGTCTAGGAAACAGAATAGCTTGTGCCTTAATGGAGCTGATCAATTGCTCAGCGATCAAATTGGAAATAATACTTTAACTGTATTATGCACCTGGCAGTTTTGGGATACAAAAGTAATTCGAATTCTAGCCAAGTTTCCCTATCATAGAAGGTTACAAAGACTACCAACAGAAAGGACTGAGATATTTTATATTTGAAATTACTCAATTTTCTATTCTCCTATTCTCTTTGTCTCTTCCCAAATGCACAATTACTTTTAATAAAGTTGCATGTTTAATTGGTTTCTTCACAAAAAGATTGCTCATTATAACCTAGGAACTAAAGGTAATGACTACAAATATAGCATTTTAATAACTTCTCATATAAATAAAAATTCTGAAAAATGTATACACATCTTTCTTATTGTGCACACTTTTCAAAACGGTATAAATATTTTTGCTTAAAAGGTTAATTTTGAGGTGTGAAGCAATTCACCTTTATAGAAAGCCATTAGTAATAATTTGAATAATGGAAACTGTTAACGAAGTTATTGAGAATCAAAATGAAGATTTAAGAATATTATAAATGTTCTTTAAAATAGGAAGAAATAATAAGGTGAGCAAAATAGCCAAGGGAAAACTTTCTTCCTCCCTAAACCCTAGGATTGAAAGAACTACAATGAATAAATAATTTTGAGAAAGAAAGAACCAATGAACTTCCAAACATGTATACCATAGTCTGTCTCACCCTTCCTATTGCATTAGAAGTGACCCTATTCCTGAGTTCATTCTGTACCCAAGCTTTGGAAACTTCAATCTCCCTACTTCTGAAGTTTCCTCTCTCCTATAAAAATAAAACTCTCTCATTCTATTGGATCCTTCCCGTTCACAATTATGCATACTGAATATTATCCATTTTAAAAACATTCTCCCATCACTCTACAACACTCAAGTTTTCTTCTGCCTTCTACACCTACCCTCTTAAAAGTGTTTTCTGAACTCACAGTTTTCATTTATCACCTCCCACTCACTAAAAGTTCACACCTATACAATCTCTGTGGCCAATATGGATTTGAGACTACATTTCAATTATACGTCCAAACTTCAGAGGACATAGTATAATGTTCAGCCTACCTAACAGAATGTGACATTTCCTCTAACTCAAAAAAGTACTCCTGCTTTTGGATTCTGTTCAGTCTATTCGTGCTGCTATTTTGAAAAACCATCTTAGACCAAGTGTTTTATAAATAAAAATGTATTTCTTACAGTTCTGGAGTCTGAGAAGTCCAGGATCAAGCCATCAGCAAATGTGGTGTCTGATGAGACTCCTCCTTGCCTTTTAAAATGGTGTCTTGTGCCAGATGTGGTGGTACACCCCTGTAATCTCGGCATCCCAGGAGCTGAGACAAGAGGACATCAAGATTAAGTTCAATCTAAGATACATAGCAAGACCCTGACTCAAAAAAGAAAACAAAAAAAGAGAGAGATGGTGCCTTCTCTTCATGCCCTCCACAGGTAATGAATGCTGTATCTTTACAGTCACTAATCTCAGCCATGAGGATGTACTCTTCACAGTTTAATCATCTCCCAAGGCCTCTTAATACTGCCACCTTCAATGTTAAGTTCCAAAATATGTATTTAAGATTTTGTGGCAGGTACAGTGAAGTGCCAACTTGATTGGCTTTGAGATCTGCCCTGGGGATTGATGTAACACACTACTAGATGTGTCTGGGTGGATCGTGGAGGCACGGCCTTGGCAGTCTATGTCTGATCTCTTGCTCATTCTGCTGTGGCACTCTTTCCCTCTTCTGCTTCCTGCCACCGGGAATTTGCTCTGCAATACCCTTCTGCCATGATGTCTCTGTGTTGGAGCCAGTTACCATGGACTGAACCCATGAGCAAACCGAACCTCTCCTTTAAATTATGTATTGTGTCTCAGCAACAAAAAAGCCAACTAATACAGAAAATTGATACCAGAGAAGTGGGGTTGTTGCTACAAATATACCTGATCGTGTGGTTTAGAAGCCTTTGTACGAGGAGTTTGGAAAGATTTGGAGATGCCAGCTAAAGAATCACTAGAATGTTATAAGCAGAGGCTGTTGGATGTTTCTGGTCAGACGTCAAAGGACTGGAATGCTGATAGAGATGACAGTGGAGGGCAGGTTCAGGAGGTTTCAGGTGGGAATAAGGACTTTATTACCATTTGGAATAGAGGCCATGTGTGTTACTACCTGGCAGAAAATTTGTCTTCATTTTGCCCATTACCTGAGACGTCGAAGGAGACTGAGATTAAGAGTGGTGGGTTAATTAATCTGGTAAGTGAAATTCCAGGACAGTCCATGGCATGGGTACTGCTGGCTTCTTTTAACCATATTTATAGTAAGAATCAAGGGCAAAATACAGAGCATAAAAATTGAAAAGTTTATATTTTGTTCCAGAAGGAACCATGCGTAAAATTGAGAACAAAGAAGGTGTATATGCTAGAGAGATTAGCACCATCAAAAGAAAAAAACTACTTTGTACAGGGACAAGAAGAAAGATATATTGAAGGCATCTCAGGAATCAGCAAAACCCCACTTATTGCAGGCTCAAGGATGAAAAAGTACCAACTTTTCTTTCAATAAGACAGCTCCTGGGACTTCTACTCAAAAACATTTTCCTAGGGAATTGGTTCTTCAGGATTCACTTCAACATACTCAGCCTTCCAGGCACTCAGAGGCAACTCACCCATGGTCCAAAGGGGCCTGACTACTGCTTCCTCTAACGGCAGATACTGGCATTGTCCATGTGAGGCTAGTTTTGCTGACAAGGAGAATGCAAGAGTTATGGGGTTAAGGAGATGTGCCCATCACCCTTTAGAAGGAGTCTAACAGACTATTCAACGCATAAAGATCACTTAATAACTAGATATTTCATAAGTATCTTTTAATGCAGAATGTCTACCACATAAACATACTTAATAAATACATGTTTAATGTGAGTCTTAAAGTATTTTACCTCTATCTCATCTTTCTGTCATTAAATTTGTGATAAAACATGCCCGAATAGCTGTTGGATGACTCACACAACTATTTTGTGGAAGGAAGGTATTATAAATGTAGTATAGATGTTCTGGAAACTGTGGGGTAACAAGACTCTAGTTTTAGGAAAAAGATATTGAGAAAAAAATATTTAGGAAAAATATATTTAGGAAAAAGATATTGAGAATCCATTCAACATTTCTCCAATAAGAACCACTCTGCCAATGAGAGAAGTTACTAACAAAAATATGCTGTGACTATAAATATGAAGAATAACGAAAAGGTTGTAAACTTTTTTGAGTCTAATCCTCTCAATTTACAAAGCAGATGCACTTCAGAAAGATAGAAAGACTTGTCCAAGTTCCTATAATGTAAGATTCAATAGCACCACTATATTGGTGTCCTTCTATGTGCATACTGTATTCTATTATGAAGAGACATATGATAAAGTATGTTAATTAAAAGGAACATGATAAGTACACAATAAACATAGATCATTCAACAAATATTTACCTAGCATATTCTACTTTAGGAGGCCTTATAGATAATACAGAGCTGAAAACAAGACAGACATATTTTGCCTCATGGACCTTGCACTAATTAAAATAAAGATCATTAGAGTTGCCATAAAATTTATAAATAAAGAGAGGTGACAGAGAGTAGTGACAGGAGAGGAAAAAGCTACAACAAATTTGGGGAGCCTGGTTAAGTAGACCTCTCAAAAACATATTAGCGTTTAGATATAAAAGATGAGAAGAAGCCAACTGTATGTAGTAAATGTGGAGAACTCCAGTGAAAGAAAGTTCCAGGATGAGTCATGCACATGATTAGCTCCTGAAGAGTAGAAATAATGATCTTCCTCAAGGAAATAGGAGACTTGTGGCTGGAGGTGATGAGAAGTAGGAGCATCAAATGGCAGCATCCTGAGGAGACTGATGGGTGTCAGACCATCCAGAGCTTTGAGGAAAGAGCTTGTCCTTTTGTCTAAGAATTATGAATAGCCATGAAAATGTTGTAGGCATATTAGATGAAGACAGAATGGTGACATGACATGATTTGTTTTTCATTTATGAAAGACTAGTTATTTTGAAAAAGAATGAAGGTGATCATTTAGGAAACCTACTGTAGTCTAGGTGAGAGACATTGGTGAGCCGGGTTAAGATGATGATAATGAAGGTGAAGAAGTAAATGAATTTGCAATATGATTTAGGAAGGTTAAATGGTGTGAAGGAATAGAAATAGAGATGGGGGCAATGTTCAAAAAGCTAAAGTCTTCAAAAAATGAAACAGACAAACAGAAAATAACTTGAGAATGAACTAGGTCCTGACAGAGAGGAACATCACAAGGAAAAGCAGCTTAAAACTTTGAATGAAATAGGATAAGGAATTACTTAAATGTGATAAGAAGCGAGGACATTTACGACCTCTCATGGGACATGAGAAAAAAAAGATAGGGAAGCAAAGAGCTTTTTTCAAGGGAGAGATTTCCAGGGGAAATGGTGTCAGAAGGAAGCAAACCAGGTTTCAGTTAAATTATGGAGATGATTTGAATGTACACACACAAATAGCATCTGCTGATCACATCTGGATTGCCAAAGGACAAAGTCATAGAATCTGAGAGAAACAGGAAAGAAAGTGAGGGGCTAGGGATCAACCGCATAATGTGATTCTCATGATAATATGAACCTCATAATATGATCAAACTCATAATATGAGAATGCACTTCCCTACAAAAGTGATTAGTTATAGGGTCTTAGACTTCTGGACAGAACTAATAAAGTGAGATCTAAGGCATGATAGGGTACATCTTGAGAAACTCATGAGAAGGAGAACAATAAATTCAAGCTATGATCCTGAACACATGGCTTGATGCCCGAAAGGTTTTACAGCTAATTTGACATTGGTCTCAGTGAAATGGTCACTCCATTACACCTCTTCATCTTGCAAGGAAAATGAGGCACGTGTAGAAGATCTGGAGAAGTTCTCTGTCAAACATCTGGAAATGGTGTTTCAGAGCTGCATTGTTTTTATTGCGTTCACCTCCCTAGACATTCCTATCCATGACTGCAACATGGATAGTCAGCTACCCTAACCTGGGGAAATTAATCTTTTTCTAAAAGCTTTCCATTTGTTATAGAGAGTTCCTTACTGAAGATAGATGTCATGGTGTGTAAAATGCATCTGTGGTCAGGCATTTTCCCATTATGCAGAGAAAGCTGATCTACATGAAAATTCCTTAATCCTTTCTTGAATTCCATGAGCCAGTACATTTGTCTTTTTATATAGGATGGTTGGGATTTTATTACTCAAAATAGTACTAATTTGAAGCCAAATGGCAAGGTGTGGTGACACATGCCTGTAATCCCTGTACTCAGAAGGCTGAGGCAGGAGAATCAGAAATTTGCACCCAGCCTGGGCTATATAGAAAGCTCCATACTGGCTTCAACTACATAGGAAAACCCTGTCTCAAAAAAATTAGCTAATATGCAAATTCTATAATCTTCTGCTATTGACCATAGCTACACAATAATGTAATAACTCCATAAATAAGCTAATAAATAATATTTATATATTATTAATGACACATGTATGAACCACAGAAGAGACACAACACAAATAAAATGTGTGTGTGTGTGTGTGTGTGTGTGTGTGTGTATGTAGAGAGGGAGAAAGAGAGAGAGAGATTACAAGGAATTGGCTCGTGCAATTATAAAAGCTGATTAATCCAAAGATTTGAATTTGGCAAGATGGAGACCCAGGAGAGCTGATGGGGTAGTTAAAGTCCAGTGATCTTCAAGTTTGAGATCCAGGAACAGCTACTGTTTTAGTTCAAGTCCAAAGGCAGTAAAAAACCAAACTGCCCCAGCTCGAAGGCAGTCAGGCAGAAAGAATTCTTTCTTACTGGGCATTTTTGTTATATTCAGGTCTTAAACTAATTGAAAGTGGCCCATGCACATAAGGGAAAGGAATTATCTTGGTCAGTCTCCCAATTCAAACCTTAATCTCACCCATAAACACACTCAAAATTACATTTTAACAGATAACCTGGGACACCATGTCCGAGTCAAGTTGACATATAGGATTAGCTAGCATACAATTTAACCCTATGACTTTACCTTTGAATAGTTTTGCATCATGTTGAGAAGTGCAGAATATATTATTAACATTGCTGTTGAATAGAACTAGATATCAGGATGCTGAGCCTTGTTGAAGTGATCTTAGACTACCTCTAAGGCTAGCAAAGCCCTGGTAAAGAAGTAGCAAAGGTAGGGAAATGAAGGGAAAGAAAACTCCCTAAGGTGAACTAGCCAGGATGTTTGAGCAAGTAATCTATCACAATGGCAGAGGAGTTGTAAACATTCAGAAAACTCTAGAGAAGTTTGCAAAACTCCATACAGCAAAACAAGATCAAGGAGGGTCAATTGGAGGAGATTGTACACTAAGAAAGCCAAGCTGACAGAAGGAAAATGCTGTGACCTGGCAGTTGTACTAGAGGTCGTGTGTGCTACACTCTGGCAGAAAACTTGTCTTCATTTTAGCCATTTTCTCTCTCTCTCTCTCTCTCTCTCTCCCTCTCTCTCTCTCTCCCCTTCCCTATTTCTCCCTCTCTCTTGCTCCTTCCATCCCTATCTTCTCGCTCCTCCAGATTTCCAGGTATTGCTAAAGGACAGTTGAAAATCCCTCTGAGCAATGCATTCAAGGCCTTGATAATTAGGCAACCATCCACTTTTCCTGTCTTATATCTATGTTATCATTTGTACTCTAACCATTGCAGCATTTGTTGCTCTAACCACAGCTTCAGATATGTTATTCCTATTAGACTGTGAACCTGTTAAAGGTAAAAACTCTGTATCCCTAGAATCCAGTGTGAAACTCAACAAACAGTAAATAGTAAGGAATATTTGTTGAATGGGAGAACGGATAAATGCCTGGATAGACAGGTGGGCAAATGGAGAGATAAGTAGTCTGATCAGGGTGCATGGGGCTGCACTGCCATGGCTGAATTATCAGAAATAAGAGCAAAAGATCTTACATCTTTATGCTCCTACTATTTGTTCCAGAAAATGCTTGACAAAGAAAGTAAGAGTACAAATCTTCAATGCGCAAATCCTAAAGAACTATAACCTGAACTCTCTTGGTCCCAATCAGATCCCTACATCAAAATTCCACCTACTTTCAACTAGACCACGAAACCTTATAAATTTCTGTCCTTAAACTGTTTCTTCCAAGACCCTAGTCATTATCAAGAGGGTATTCTCCATATTTCAGTAAGTAAGAAATTCAGCTTTGTTTGATCAATAGGCTATTCTAGTTGTCTTTAGAGGATGTTGAGTGTCAAATCTACATTGTTTTCTCATTACAGTGTTGTTTGGGGTGAGTCAATTATGATGTCAAATGTTTCTGGAGATAAGCTGAATCCAGTCATGTCTTCCTCATAAAGTCCTTGAGAGAATGGAGTGTCCCATAGAGATTTCTAGAGCACTTTTTTCCCAAGGATCTCAAAGAAGTTTATTTCAGTCAAGTAGAAATATATACATGATTAACAGCGTCACTTTTGAAAGTGGCAGAGAAAAAGGATTTCATAGCTTCAAATATTGTGCTGGCAAAATCAGTCCTCTCCAAATCCTATGACTTTATCATATCATTATGTAAGAGCAATACTGTGGGAAGACTGGTGAAAATTAAAACTGTTAAACTTGCTGCTAGTTTCCTAATTAAGAAAATAAAAATGCCTCTCAACTGCTGATTTCTTTATTTGACTTCATTAGAAAATCACACATGGATGAATTCATAATTACTCTTAAATTACAAGCACTTGTTTATTAATGTTACCAAACTGAGAAGCAGTACAACTGTCTATGACATGTGAATTTCAAAGTGCTGTGAAGCAAACTGTTACTCTGGGTTAATTATGTTTAACTTTTCACCATTTGGATTCTAAATGATACTAATACTTACTGAAGTCTGAAACATTCTTTCCTTATGTTGCACAGGGAAGAAAAAAATCTACCTACCATTCCTTTAAATGGGCAGATAAAAATTAGAAGAAATTGATTTTTTGGAAAATATCATAAACATGCTGCATTCTACTTCAATAAAATCCGATTACAGAATAGATCTGCATTAGAATTTCTTTCAGAGAGGGGCTGGGGATTTAGCTCAGTGGTTAGAGTGCTTGCTTAGGAAGCGCAAGGCCCTGAGTTCGATCCCCAGCACCAAAAACAAAAAAAAAAGTTAAGAAATAAAAGAATTTTTTTCTGAGAAAAAACTGTGATGTTGGTCTTGAAAATGATATTTTACCAATTTGTGTTGCCTGAGTGCTGAAGATATGAAAAAGAGTTAGGCTGTTAAAGTTAACAGCCTAAGTCTTTAAAGAAAGACCCTAATAAATTTCTGTTTATCCACGTATATTGGGGCATATATAATTTTAAAGATATAATTTGACACTCAAATAACAATTCTTAATTTTCCAAACAACATAAAATATGAGAGGAATGTAAGGTCTTCTATGAACTCAAGATAATTGCCTTACTCTTGTCAAGTTTTCATAAAACTAGATTTGTAATCACTAAACTGAGTCCTACAGGAAACAATTCTGTAGCCTGCAGGACTTTTCTAATTTGTAACTAATTGATTAAAACATCCAAGATGAATTATAAAATGTTGTGAGTTGGAGAAAGAAATAATATGATTAGTAAGGCCCCAGGGCAATGAATCAACCCAAGAGTCTTTTTCCTGCATAGAACAACACACTTGAACAGTGACCACGATGTATCCTGGCAACATAATAAGGTCTTCACAGGTAACAAGGAGCATAAGGTGGTTAAAGCAAATCACTACTTTTGCATTCTATTCTTGGTTCTGTTAATAATTTGTTACCCTAGAAAATTACTAATTTACCTTCATGATTCTAGGTCTCGTTTCATAAAATTAAAGCATGTGTTATGGGATGTTGGGCAAGAAGAGCAACAATATGGGTTAAGTTAGGTGATAGTAGTTTAACTCAAATTCATAGTCAATCAGAAAGGAAATTGGTAAATGTCAAAGAAACTCACATCTCCCCTTCACCATCAACACAGAATTTCACAAATGCCGCTTGTTCTTTAAATGGCCTCCAGAGGTCAGCCTTTTGTTGTAAAGTATTCGCAACGCCCAGCCACACAGAGCAACAGGAATTTTTCATGCCTCTCCATTTCCACTCCTGCCTCCCTAACTCCCTTCTACTTGCCTTGACAGTAGGATAATCTCAAGAGAAAATTAAAAGCAAGGAAAAGGACTCTGGCACTACATCTATCTCCCTCCCAACTCCTGTCCCCAAGATGTGTGTCCTACTCTTAGTACCACCTTGTCATAGAAAGTTTAAACTATACCCTGCAATCTCCCACCAGTAACTAATACCTCCTCTGCCCCATTGCAGCCAGGAAAATGGTTTGCCCTTGGAATTCATTCCTGGACATGACATAAAAGTATACAATCAGGAAGCATCCACTGAAATGTTTATCTTTATTAAGGAAATGTTGTTTTCCAACAAAAACATTCCTTTGTCTTCCTCCCGATTTATTTTTCACTCTTCAAGAATCTGAGCTAAACACCGCAGTGAGCCTAAGACCATCCACTGCTAAGAAGTACACTCACATCTTACCAGCAGTGTCTCCTTGGCGGCCATTCTCAGCCTTCTTCTCAGAAAATGAAAATCTAGCTCACAGAGAGGCAAAACACGTATTTACAAATTAGTTCCCATGTAGTTAATACATTGTTGCTAGGATTTAATGTTCTTATTATTTTTCATTATTTGCAGCCCATATATTAATATCCTATGAAATGTTTACTCTGGAATGATTTTAATCTTATTTAGTGTGTTCTAAACTCACCCACTTTGCAAGAACGAACCTGCTCCTCTTAACTGTTCATGGGGAGCCCACACTCCCCTGCAAGAAAATTATTAGTAATGCGAGGTGCTCAAATGGTCCCCTTGCAGGGCCAGGATCCAGGGATCCTGGCTCGGGATTCACACTTTCAACAGTTCCTACATAGCCATGAGCTTGGGTTATGCGTAGAAATACCTTCTAACTGATACTGTAAACCTGCCAGACAAACAGCTACATGTCCCAAGCAAGATTCCTTCAACCCTGGCTAGCACTACAACAGTAAATACTAGAAATGTGTTTATTAAATCAAACAACTCTAAATGAAAGACAGCGTCAATCACTGTAAAAGGCATTGGAGATGAAAAGATACATAAACCACAGTCACCTGTTTCCAGATCTCACCGGCAAACAGCGGAAATGCAGCAGGAAAGTTATTTCTAACAAAAGATATAATTAAAAGTTCTGTGCACACAGAAATATCATAAACCATTACAAGATTAATTGCCACATAAGTAGACTGAACAGCTCAGAACAGTAACAAATCACTTTAAGCTAGAATAAGCTGAGCAGGCTCTACAATTTTCAAGATACTTAAGCAAAGTCTGGATGAAAGGGAGGGTGTGGAGTGGTTACAGGTAGAGGAGGGCACTCTTAGTACTTACAAGTCACTCATGTACCGAATGCAGACTATATGAGCTCTCAGCCCAGGACATTATTTATACTAATTTATTTAGACTTCAAAATTTGCATCTGCTAGGTTTTGTATATTGAGGGGCTTTTTTCTCTTCAGAAGAAAATAGATACAGAGAATTTGCACAATTTTTAGTGGTAGAACCAAAATTTGGACACACTTTGACTCCTAACTCTGTCTTGTCTGCTCTGCTACATGTCTTATTTAGTGTTTGATGGAGGAAACTAGGTGAGAAAAACCTGAAGACTAGACTCTTGAAGTAGATGAGCTTGCCTGTAGGAAAGGGTACAAGAATGGACTTGGTGTTTTTTAAATTTTTGTTTAAATAGAGGAGAATTTATTTGAAGATGTGAAAGGGGAAAAAGAGAGATGACAGACAGCTAATCAGAATGAGTAGAGAGAATTTGAAAGTGAATTGCTCATAGATTTCTTGTCTGTAGCTCCTTTTGTTTTTTTAGTTCTTTTTTTTTTATTAATACATGTTAGCAGTACATAATGATTACATTCCTCATTAGGAGTTGGTCCCTGTACATAACTCCTTTCTCCCTCCCACCATATCTTGGCCCCCTTCTTTTTTGCAAAGGATCTATTTCCCTACTTCCTATCTTTTTTTTCTCTTCATTTAAATCTTGGATTTATCATATAAGAGAAACTATGCAACATTTAAACTTCTCTATCTGATTAATAGCATGTGGTCCCAAGCACTGATTCTTTGCATTATTTCTTGTGTAGTCTGGGTTCTGTTCTTAAATTTTTTTCCTATCCCTATGTCTTTGAGAGTGCTTCCTATTCTATTCTCTAGTAGATTTAGTGTTTCTGTTTTAATGTTTAGATCTTTGACCCACTTCGATTTTAGTTTAGTACATGGTGAGAGACATGTATCTAGTTTTAGTTTTTGGCATGTGGCAAGCCAATTTCTCCAGCGCCATTTGTTAAAGAGGCTATCTTTCTTCCAATGAGGGTGTTTGGCTCCTTTGTCAAAGATGAGGTATTTGAGTGTATCTGGAGTTGTTTCTGCATCTTCTAGCCTGTTCCATTAGTCCTCAGTTCTGTCTTCATGCCAGTACCACGCTGTTTTTATCACAGTAGCTTTAAAATATAGTTACAGGTCAGGGATTGTGATGCCCCCTGACTTGCCTCTGTTTTTGCTATTCTTTTTCTCTTCTAGTTCCAGATAAATTTCGTGATTGTTTTTTCTAATTTTGCGAAGTATGTCAATGGTATTTTGATTGGAATTGTGTTAAATCTGTATAGTAATTTAGGAAGTATGGCCATTTTCACTATGTTGGTTCTGCCCACCCAAGAACATGGTATATCTTTCCATTTTCTGATACCCCTTTCAATTTCCTTTTTTAGAGTACTGTAGTTTTCAATGTAAAGATCTTTTACTTGCTTTCTTAGATAGATTCCTAAATATTTCATTTTTTTTTTTGATGTGACTGTGAAAGGTATATCTTCTCTTATTTCTTTGTCAGTGAGTTTGTTATTTGTATACAGGAATGCTGTTGACTTTGGGGTGTTAACTTTGTATCCAGCTATGCAAGTGAATTTAGTTATTAAATTTAGAAGTCTTTTGATGGAATTTTTGGGTTCTTTTATGTAGACTATCATGTCATCTGTGAATAATGATAGTTTAACTTCTTCCTTTCCTATGTTTATTCCTTTTATTTCTTTCTCTTGCCTAATTGCTCTGGCTAATGTTTCTAGAACTACATTGAATAGTAGTGGTGATGGGGGAAATCCTTGTCTTGTTTCAGATTTTTGTGAGAAAGCTTCCAGTTTCTGACCATTTAGTGTGATGTTGGCCTTTGGATTGTCATAGATGGGTTTTATCAGGTTGAGATCTAGACGGTCCAGTCCTAATTTCTATAGAGTTTTTATCATGAATAGGTGTTAATTTTATATTAATTTTTATGAATAAGTTTAATATTAATGGGACTACTTTGAATTTTAAAAAGCCAACCAAAGTGAGGGTTGTTTTGTTTTTCACGGCATACTCCAGGCTTGCTTGGACTCTCTGTGTAGCCCAGGCTGTCCTCAAACTTGTGATCCTCCTGCCTCAGCTTCCTGAGTATTGGGATGACAGATGTGCACCACCATGCTGAGATGTAATTTATTGTTTTTTTGTTGTTTTTTTTTTTTTTTTGGTGGTTCCGGGGATTGAACTCAGGCCCTTGTGCTTGCAAGGCAAGCACTCTAATCACTGAGCTAAATCCCCAGCCCCTATTGTTTTAAACTATCTTATTTATTATATCATTTAGGTCAAGCTTGCATCACAAACACAAGGCTCTTAAATTTAAACACTTTCATTTATTGAGCAAAAAGCGTTTAAATCATTGGATGCTATTCACTACCACTAACCTAAAAGAGGGGTCTCTGGTTTCAGTCCCATTTTATAGGTAAACAGACAAAGGCCATTTGATAATTTATACTGGGTCTTTAAAAGCAGCTTTGTGCCATTCTTTGCAGAGTGTACTGTGCATTCTTGGAACTGAAGGTTTTCGCCAGTTCTGAGCCTTCAAACAATACTTGCTACTACTAATGTAATTATAAGTAAAAAGAGATCAGCATCAAAGGCTCTTTCAGAGCAGACCCTCAGTGCACAGTAATGAATGAATCCTCTGAGAGAGTTCCCAAGCCATAAATTCTCCAACCGAGTGCAGGTACTGCTTAACTCGGGCCACTTTAAAATTATTCCTGCGGTAGCACGGAAAAAGTAACTTCATTTCCTCGCCCATCAGAAGGTTCATGCTGACATCCCTATACCAAAAGATAGATTAGCAAGAGGAAAGCATAACGAATTTATGTAATACAAATTCTACGTGATTCTGGGGCCTTCAGAAATGAACACCCGAAGCAACAGAGGAAACTGCTACTTCTATAGACGTCAATAGAAGTGACTGGAGGACAAAAGGTACAATTTAATGGTGACAGTGGAGTGGTGGGCTTAGATGGTCTTCCTGCCCTCTGGATCCGGGGCAGGGCCCCTTTGGAATCTCCTTTAGGGGAAGACACAACAGAGAATTCGTCTGTGACTTACCTCAGGAGAGAAAGGCAGAAGATGCCAGAGTGTACTCTTCCACCTCCTTGGTTCCCAATTCCCTTCAGTTTGATACTCTACGTGTCCTTGTACATATTCTGCAGCCTCCACCGTGCTCAGCACCCCAAAAGCAGCTCATTTGGACAGTTCCAAGGCCCTTGCTCTAAGATCCAAAACCTTGGACCATCAGAGCCCAGAAGGACTTGGGCAGATCCTCCGGGTCAAGACTCTTCAATGTCTAGGTTTTCTGTCTTATGCAAACCTTCACATCACCTATCAAGGATCAAGAACTGGAGGAAAGACTGGTCTCCACATTGCCCCTTTCTGGCCATAGGACCTTGAATCTGGGATTTAATCTTTTTCTACCCAAATCTTTCCCTGTATAGAACGGTCTCTGCAATTGCTACTCAACAGTTTGTGCAGCCTCAAACATCTCTTCAGATGCCTGATGCTCCCGCCCCCAAATATATACTTGGAACTTCTCTATTCAGTTGGGAAAACTATACAGAGCAGTTCCTTAAAAATTTTTCCCTGGAAGAAACTTCACTTAACATTTTAAAAAGTTGAGCTGGGTGTCTGTAATTCCAGCTATTCAGGAGATTGAGGCAGGAGGATCACAAGTTTGAGCATAGTCTGGGAAATTTAGCAAGACTGTCTCAAGTAAAAATTGAAAAGAATCCAGCATAGTGCCATACACCCATAATCCAGCATTTTGGGAAGCTGATGCATGCTGATCATTAGTTCAAATCCCACCTGGGCATCTTGACGAAACCCTGTCTCCAAAAAATAAAATTAAAAAGGGGAGACGTAGTGGGTTTAATCCCTAATACCACTAAATACATACATATATACAAATAAAAACAGCAGGGACGTTGCTTAGTAGAGCTGTCATCCAGCATGTATGAAGGCCCTACATTCAATCTCTGGTGCCAGAGAGAGAGCGAGAGCAAGAGAGAGAGAGAGACAGAGAGAGAGAGGAGGGGGAAGAGAGAGGGAAAGGGGGCAAGAGAGAGAAACTCTGCCCCTATTCAGACAGATGTTGCTTTCATACATGTTGACTGAAAGAAAATAATGGTCAAAAGCAGCTACTGACTTAACCAGTTCTGACAATACACTTACACTTTACTATTTGAAGCCGCATCTAAACACAGTTGGAAATAACACTACTGATCTGCAGGGTCCACCGTGTCTACTCAGACTAGACAATGCCGATTGTCTCACAGAGTTGCAGTGGCCTACACCAATGCAGAGGCCCTTCCGAAGGTATTCGGCCCTCAGATCAGGAATTGCTGACCAGAGATATTTAACTAACTGAATGATTATTATCTTGCGAAAATTTCCTTTTCCTATAGTTTCCTCATGTAATGAAATGGGGTGTTAAATGCCACCACTGTTACAGTGTCACTTGTTTGACGGAGCCGCTCTGGATTACAGACACAAAGATTCTTCAACTCGCCTTCATAGCACAACTGTATTCTGAAACAGAATTTGGAAAGCAATTGCTTAAAGGGCAGAACCCATGTTTTTGTTGTTTGCTAGTTTTCCTTTCTGAAAAGCCTCATTAAGCACAAAGAAGCTGAGCGGCAATTTACAAAAGAGAGCGAGGTGGGGGTGGGGGAGCAATTCTGCCTTCCCAAATCCTAGAGTTCAGATGAGATTGCATACAAATTGCTGGGGTCCCTCTTCCTCCAGCCCAGCAGCTATTATTCCTACTACTATGTGACTTGCATGGCAAACAATGGAACAGAACACAGAGACAAAAAGCCAGGACTGGGCGAGACAATGAAATCGCTGTGTGTGTTGGCTTGGGCAATCCACCAGGCTTGTCACAGCCTCACAAATTTCTTCCACATGCTGCTGCCCATTGCACAGAAGGCTTTTAGGAAATGAAAAAAAAAAAAAAAAAAGCATCAGTTGTCATAGCAACAATAGCACTGTGTGCCACCTTTGCACAAGCAGATAGGAGAGGCTTGCTGCTGCTGTTTGGCCATCGTCTAAGGACCCAGATTGAGAACCGTCAGGTTAAAAGGGAGCCCAGAGTTTCTGCCGAGCAAGCAAATCTATACCCCTCAAGTGGGCTGTCAAATACTTGCCTGGAATTGAGAGTTAATTAAATACAACCCTTGATGTGGGAGCTCTTTGAAGAAAGGCAGGCTACTCACCCCCCAGATCCCCCTCTCCAAGGTCTAATGAGGCGACCGTGACCTTTGTACCCCAGGACTGCCCTCCCGTGAGTGGCAGGGCGCACATGTTTAGCCCTCAGCCTGATGGGATCTGTTCTCATCAGGGGATGTGGTAATCATCTCTAAGAAACTATAATTAAGCTTGTGATTAAGGTTAGCCTCCGGAAAAAGAACATCCCAAGGGTGAGGCTGCGCTGCCAGGGATCACACTGGTGGAGTGCGGTGGAGGACAAGGCCAGGTGGCTGTGGTTTTCCTGCCACTGATGGCTCTTTTACCATTGTGCCAAAATGGCTTCTGTCATAAATCGGTAACCCCCAGCCTTCAACAATAGGTCCACAATGGCTCGCAGTCCCTGCAGGTCCATCCCACTCAGCAAGCGTCCGCCTGAGAGATGGGAGACAACGAGCTTGAGTATACTAAGTTCACGTCCAAAGTCCAGGCCCTGTGGACTCGCAGGGAAGAAGAAATATGTTAGAAGAACCTACTGGGAGTTTTACTCACAGTCCTTGTGCTGTTTTACTCATCAGGTTGCAAGTAGCTGGGGTTAGAGATACAGACCAGGAGCCAGGATTAGACCTTTGAGTTTGCTGGTAAAGTGGCACCAGCTGTGCAGGTTTCTGCTGGGGGGCGGGACCACAGAATCCCAGAGCAGGCAAGAGAGCTGATGTGAGGCTTGACTCAGACATAATCCTAGTTCACCCAGAAGGTTTCCATGAGTCTTGCAGGGACAAGAGCACACCAGATCAGTTGGACTAAGTTTCACCACATGAGACAGCAAACCAAAAAGAGCCTTGCAAAAGCCAGAGGTTGGAAGGCCAGTGCCGCTCTGGTGGCCTTATGCCAGGCAGCAACCCAAGCACCTTTCAGCTCATTTCACATCTGGATAGAGGGTCCCAACCTCCACAGTGGCTCTTACAGTTGCAGCCACCACAGCCTCATTCCAAACAGCAAGACACAGGAAGAAGGGTATAGGTGTCACTTCCCTTTTTACATAGGCTTGTCAGAAGTACCAGTCAACACCTTCCTATAGAAATCTCTAGTCAGAATCTATTTATACAGCCATAACACGCTGTAAGGCATATGGAAAATGTGCCCATTAGGTTGTATTCATTGCTACTCTGAATAAATTACAGTTAATGACTAAAAGAATAAGAGATATTTACAGGTAACCAGAAGTCTCTGCCAATCAAGGTATTTCTTCTTGGATTTCTTCCACTGAGTCTGAGAATTTGTTGGTCATGTTCACTCATTCAAGAACGAGAAAATCTTAGTGTGGCTCTTTGTCCCCAGGGTGAATTGCCTTCTCCCTGAACCATGCGGGACAGCACTGGAGTCACAGATCCAGTGGGAAACAGGAAGACGTTTTAGGAGCCCCTGACTAGCAGAGAGTCCCTGGAAGATAAAGCTCCAGCCAGGAACCATCGCCACACAGGGCCTCGGTCTGTGTCACAGCAGCTCCTGGTGTGAACCACTCCAGGTTCACGCTAAAGGAGAGTCGAACTTGTAATGACCAAAGCAGCCTAGTACAGCCGATGACATCCGTTCACCGCGTGTCCTGTGCTCTAGAGGTTCACACACTGAGACTCACCCCTTTCGCTGAAGATGATCCCCACAGGGCAGATGGAGTCACAGGTAAATCATGATGAAAAGACTGACAGGAGATGTTGCTGGCGCATTACGGTAGAGTCATCTAAATCACACTGGAGGCAGCGGAAGTCTCCTCCTAAGCTGACACACTCTGTTGGGATTTAAAAGACAAGTAAAAGTTGGGCTTGATGAAGAAAAAGGAAAAGTATTTCATGCAGAGGGAGCGGCACACACAGGGATATAAACCTAAAATAGATTGTGTTGCAGGGGGGTGAGCATCCTAGTGGCACAGTCTGGATGGAGTATATAGTAAAAAGGTAGGACTACAAACTCAGTCTTGAAAAGTAACAACAGTTAACACTTAAATCACGCCTCTTAATCCCAAATATGTTCTAAATACTTTAATTATGTTAATTCATTTAATCCTCATGTGAAAGTAGATACCGTCATTTTATAGATAAAGAAATCGAGGCCCAGAAAGTGAGGCCACATAGTGTGTGCACAGTCGTGTTTAAATACAGGCATCCGATTGCAGAATCTGAGCTTTTAATTGCTACGCGTGCTGTCCTGTCCTACAATCTGGTGAGAGACAACTACAACTGGAAATTCGAGCTTTGCCCCAGAGGCCGTGAGGGGCATCTGAAGGGTGTTATGCAGAATGATGACAGGAATAGCTACCTGTCTTCAGAAAATCCCACCAGAGGTGTGTGATGTGAAGCAGGTCAGAAAGGGGTAACACTGGAATACAAGACCAGTCCGAGGCCAGATGGGACCCAGCAGCACACGTGTCTATCTGGCCGATGTCTCTGCTAGGAGCAGATACCCGAGCAGTCAACATCCCAAAGTCCACCAACCAGACACAGCAGACGGCACCTGGAGCATTGCCCCAGCGGACCCGGGGGCAGAGCAGCAGCCTGTATCAGGAGGACCCAGAAGTCTAGCATTCAGGAGCAAGAGTCTGGCCTCGTGACAATGGTGAGGCAGCTGAGAGAAGGTGATCAAACATTTCCTGAAGTCTGCGAGTGGTGAGCAGGGTGAAGGCCCCAGAAGGGACAAAGGACACAGTCGCCAGAAGAGGAGCATGAGCTCAAATACAAAGAATAAGGCAAGAACCCGGTTGCTAGAACTGAGTCTTGGGGCCTTCGGAAGTGAAAGATAACACAGCAGAGTGTGGACCTGCACTGTAACCCCAGGATCTCGGCTCAGAGCTCCCCCGGTCTATTCCTCTGCACAAGGACTCAGGCCGGGCTGAAATATCCATTCAGGAGGAGGCTCTGGGGCCCTGGCTGGGCCGCAGGAGAAATCAACCAAGCAGCACATCACCCTGGATCCCCAGCACAGTCCTAAACCTAAGTCAGCTGAACCCCCAAATCCAGATGTTTCTACCCCAGGGCCCAGGACACTTGACACACAATGATTCAATTAGATTCTAAAGGTAACATGAGTGAGACTCCTCGGAACCTTCAGAGTTCTCAGTCCAAGGACCTTGTTTGCACGAACTAGAGTTCTCCAGAGAATCAGAATGAGTATTTCATGGGTTCTGGGGGGACTGCCCCGCAGGATCATGGAAGCCCAGGAGACCCACTGCAAACTGGAGACCCAGGAAAGCTGCTGTAGAGTTCTAATCCCAGCATCCTCGAAGCCAGGGGAGCCACTTCTGAAAGTCCAACGACTGGCTTTGATAACCCAACAGAGTGCAGAAGATGGATGCCCCAGCTCGAGCACAGATAAAATTCAGCCTTCCTCTGAACTGGTTCTATTCAGGCCCACATTGGTGAGGATGGATCTTCCTTAGTCAGTCTAAAGAAATAATGTCAGTCAGCTCTCAGGCCTCTCTTAGCCCAGCCAAGTTGACGCCTAAAATTCACCATCGGAGAACTGAAGGCGCACAAAGGTGTTTTAGGAGTTACCACTCCAAGTAACCTCCCGCAGCTCTGCTTTATCCACTGAAGCTTCAGCCAGCTTATCAGAGTAAGACTAACACTTGGCGGGTGGTCGCTTAAAGCATTAGGACACCGGGACTGAGGAGTCAGGCTAATTTTTATGACTATGTGGTCAGCAGGAAGTTAGCATGACTTTTGGACAAAGAAAAATAAAATACCTCGGTTCACAAACGCTTCTGTTTGCAAACAATTCAGTTTGCAAACAAAAGGGTTCAGCTTCCACTTGCAAACTCCGCACCAAGCGACAGACAAGAGCACCACAGTCTTCCCCACACAAACACAAACACAAACAATGCAGCCATCTTCCCCCAAATCGTAAAACAAATTTAGTTCTGCAAAGCGAGAGTTATCCCAGCTTTCAGTCAGACTCGCTGAGACGGGACGACAGCTGCCCTAACTTTAGAACAACGCTGGGGTCTTCCTCAGACAGTAAGGGGCAAAGGCTTGGGTAGCATCGCCACTAAAGCAGCCCAGAGTTACTTCTGCTTCGTTATCTTGGAGAAGACACACCCAGATGGAGACTTACGATGACAACGAGACACAGCAGGCGTCGTAACAGGGATCTAGAGGTGGACCCGCAGAGAGTCGTGGAGAAACCAAAAGCAGGACAGCGTTTAGCATCTCTGCCTCCATTTGTGTGACTGCCTCCTTTATGCCCGTATCCGTTTGGGTCAGACTTCAGCTCAGCTTTGCATGTAGGTATATTCATCACATGGAGTATCTGTCTAAAACTAGTAATACAACTTTTAGAGCTTTAAATTTATTGAGACTATCTCATCATCCTTCAAGACTGAGGACACCGAGATAACAATAACTAAAATAAGTACCATGATTTTCAGGGATAATCAATTGCCAGTTTTTATAACATCTGGTTCCAGCCCCCCATAGCAATACCCAGCAGACTCCAGTCATTGTCCTAAACCTGCCATCACCCGGATTCCAGGCAAAGCAGAGCCCAGTTACCCCACAACACGAAGAGAGGCTGCCTTCCCCGAATTGCCCCTCCACAGTGCCGGCTTTCCCAGAACCTCCGGTCCTGAGATAACCACGGGATGGGCCAGGACCCCCCGAAGGAGATCTTAAACCTCTCTGTCTGTGCTTTCCAGTGCAGCCACGGTGATTAAAGGTCCCGTCCTGCCCTTTGGCCCTACACATGTCCTGCGTTGGCGGTTCAGGACAGATGGCTGAGCCCAGTGTATTGTGAGCCCAGAGCCGGAGCATTTGCCCTGGTTTGGGGGATGATGAGGAAGCCTGAGCACAATCAGAACTTCAGCTCTAGACTCAGTGACATCAAAGACCATGTCCTTGACCTCCCTAGGAACACCCTAAAAGCAGCCCGCCTGTCCCTTTGTTTGGGTCAGCCCGGGATTTGCAGAAAGAGTTTTCTCCTTGGAGCTCGAATATAAGAATGAAAGAGCCTTGTTCCTGTACTTTTTCTGGGTCTCACTTACTCTTCTCATGGAGAGTGCAAGAGCCCACCAGATCGGTGACAGGGTCTACCACCTTGGGGAGTTGTCTGTCTTCCCCAGTGTGGTAGGGTCTAGCAAATCACAGATATCCACCCTATAAAGGGACAGGCAGGGAAAGAACTTGAGAGCGGACAGCCAGGTGGCACAGAGATTGGGACAAAGGGCAGAGCAGAGACTGCTCAGAGCTGCACAATGGACCACTGGTTTCTAGCCAGCAGCAGAGTCCCGTGATTCCCAAAGGCAGGTTTAGCTCTCACCAGTGAGCAGCAGGCTCTGCCCCATCCAGAAAGGTGTCACCTCAAGAAAAACATCAAGACATAAAGGAAGGTGGTACCACAGCCAGAGCACAAGCTTTGGGGTTATTTTCTTAGCAAATATTTCTCGAGCTCCTAGTGCAAGTCAGGCGCTCCACAGGGGATATGATGGGAAATGGTTCGTTGGGATGAAATAGAAGCAGAGTCATTTCATCTTTAGTCCTCCAATTTTGGAAATAACAATAAAATGGAGGTAGAGAGACAAAGTTCCCTGTAATCCAGAAAACAATGGAGCAGCTTCAGAATTTTAGACCATTCTGAGGGATGGGCAAAAAACAAACAAATACACCAACAAGAAGACCTGATTGCGGGCTGGGGGAGTAGCTCAGTGGTAGAGCACCGGCCTTGCATGCTCTGAGGCGGACGTGCAATCCCCAGCACTGCAAGAAACAGAAGTCCTGTCGTGGTGTAATGACAGAGCAGGAGAGCTGTCCCGGCCCTTGTCTGTACCTTCTGTATTTCCTTACCGATTACAGTCATGATAACAGCTCTATGGCTGCAAACCACCATGTAAATTCACTTCAAACGGGAGACAACCTGCCCCCGGAACCAACTTGAGGTTTACACGGCTTCACTTGTCCTTTCCAGCCTTTCTCCACTCACCAGTCTACACAGTGGAAAGACGCGGATGAGTATCTCTGTGTAACCTGAGAAAGTGCCTCCTGTACATTCTTAGAATTACAGAAGTACGTCTCCTTTATATGTAGGCAATTGCTTCCTGGCACAGATCCACACTCAAATGCCTCTCAAGAGTGGGAAATGTTCTTAACATTTAAAAACAAATGAAGCCTCAATATTTTGGATTACATTTTTTTGACTTTTTTTTGAGACAGGATCTCTCGCTCTGTAGTGCGGGCCGGCCTTGAATCACCAGGTAGCCCAAGGCCAGCCTCCAACTCACAGTTTTCCTTGTCTCAGCTTCCCAAGTGCTGGTATTACTGGCTTGTGCCACCACAAACTGGTGTTGGAATGAAATTCACAGAACATGACTGGAGAAAGGTCTCTAAGCAGCCAAACATATCATAAGGCCCCTGGCACGTTAATTCTTTTGAGAAGTTACCTGTTTTCCTTTGTGGGGGGGTTAGACAAAGGCAAAACTCTCCCGTACCCCACACCCACCCCAGGCTTCCTGACACGGCTGTGATTCCGCATAGAGGACGGACTGCAGCCCCAGGGAGACAGAAGGAACAGAAAGCAGGTTTCCCCTTTGGAAGCCCCACCTGCCCGCATGCAGGCGGTGTGCAGCGCAGGCCCCACCTGTGAGGCAGCTGCCTGCCGGGGCTGAGGGCAGGAAGTGTTCAACCAGCAGGATCTGGGGAGCCGGAGGGCCCGAGAAAGGGGCGGCACACAGAGATCAAAAGGTGGCAGGCTGGG
>PVJO010003242.1:115908-126763 GCA_004026905.1 Hystrix cristata | reverse complement strand
GAGGCAGTGGGGCTCAGCAGAGGGGCAGGGGGTGGAAAGAAGGGGAAGATAATGACTAGTCTGGCGCATGTTGATTCCAGCGTGGGCTGCTTGAAGGACTGAATGACAAAGCTGTGATTTTCTGTGAAAAGCAAAGCAAAGTCTCTCTGCAGGCCTGCAAACATCTAACAGGAAGGGGATAGATGTTGTCATGGTTACTTCCTAGAGCTGAGGAGAGTCCCAGTGCAAACCCTTTAGCAACCCTGAAATTATTTAGGGGTTGCTTGCCTTGTTCCATCTTAGCCCACAGGAGAGACCTGAACCAGAGACTTCTGTTAAATGCACAGTTTTAAAGAAAATTTAAATATTCTTTCAACATCAAAGAGTAACAGTGGACTGTTGCTTACTATGACCACCAGATCTCCACTGAATGGGAAACTCACGAACAACCCTGGATGGCTCCTGAACACACAAGGCCACGTTCTGTTATGGTTTTATAAAAAGGCCAGATGACGGCCACAAGAAACAACGGACCCTGTGCTCACAATTATTTTGGGTGTCTTGCTGAACTCTAGTTCCTTGCCTGGGAGTATGAATCCAAGAGATGGGTGGCTGGTATCCCATCCCTTGCTTTAGGATTTGTCACGTTTCACACAATTCATGAAAATCTACATAGACACAGTGTGTAGACAACTGGACCACAAACACTTGCAACTAATTTTGCAGCAGGAGGGACTCCCCCCACCAGCAGAACCTCCACATCTGGGAGGGCAGATGTGATGACCATGTGCATTTGCCTGGACAGAGTCTGTGTTGATTGGTTTGAGTACCAATCGTAGCCCAGGCAGACCTGGGCAGCCATGCGCCTCGTCTTCTGCACAATTACCACAGCTCCTAATTAGAGGCCTATCTGTGGGATTATTTTATTAGGGCCCGGCTCTCCACAGCCCAGTGGCTACAGGGGAGCCACGGCTCAAACCTTGTTCAAACCTGGTACTTAGTAGGTGCTTTGTAAGCATGTGCTGAATGCTCTGACAGAAAGCTTATCTGCACTGCTGGGAAAATAGACTCCAAATGAATACTCTACCAAAAGAGTATGTTTCCTTGTCTTTGTTTACCAAGAACTGCAAAAAACTGTTATCTAGTGATAGTCAAGGAAGATTTTGGGTTAGATTAGAACCCGGCCAGGACTCCCCATTTGCTGCTTAAATGGGATGACTGAGAAATCACACGGGACAGAAGGGACAAGCTGGGGTAACACAGACCCCAGGTCACTGTTGGCTGCAGGCTGTGAGCTGTACTGGGACAGGTGGGAAGCTCAGGGAACTTTCCTCGGTTTGAGAAAATAGGCAGGAAGCCCTGCAGCTAAATTTTAAGATGGAACCTGAGAGAAAGAACGGAAGAGCTCCCAACTTTGCTCCTCAACATCACAGTGAGTGATTCAGCTTTGTGCTTCACCTGGATCCAAGACTCGGCTCCCTCTACCTTCACTTTGCTTCTTGGGACAGCCAGCTCAGGTGTAGCCCCCATGCAGGTACCAACAGCCAAACACACTTCAGCACGGTGCCAGTAAATAACCCTAGGATTACAGGTGATAGAGCCACAGGTCATTTCAAGATAATCTAGACCCAATTCCTGAAGCAGAAGTCACAAGAGTGAAGTTCTAAATTGGGCTCCCTTTCATGTCCTACACTAATACCTTCTACTTATCACCAAACAATAATTCTGATTACTGTTGATCAAGAGCTTGTCACGTTCCAGACAATCTGGTACGTGCTCTACAAGGATGATCTCATTTAACTCTCAAAATAACACTAAGACAGACAGGCTGTAATTGCTCCGTTTTGTAAATGTTGAAATGGAGGTTTGGAGAAGGTCATGGTTCTTTCACTGTCACCCGGGAGGTGGTGGCGGCAAGGCCTGGGTCCTCTGAATGCTTGTTCAGTAGCTAGTCTCTTGATCACACAGTGGACCCTCACCTGTAAGTCCTCAAAGTCAGGGGTCCATAACCCCCGGGGCCACAGACTTGTGCTGACCTGTGACCTGTTGGGGGCCAGACTGCACAGCAGGAGGTGAACAGAGGTTAGTAAGCGAAGTGTCATCTGTATTCATAGTCGTTCCTCCTTGCTCACGTTACTGCCTGAGCTCCAGCTCCTGTCAGATCAGCAGCAGCATTAGATTCTCATAGGAGCACAAACCCTGCTGTGTATCGAGCCTGTGAAGAGATTTAGGTTGCACGCTCCTTTGAATCAACGGGAAACCATTCCCCTTTTCACCAAATCAGTCCCTGGTGTCAAACGGGTTGGAGGCTGCTGCTCCAAGCTATATTCGAATTACTTATTTGAAGATGGCCAGCACAGCTTACTTATCAAATGAGTTTTTAATAGCTCCATAAAACTAAATTCTCAACCTCACAAATACATGTGACTCTAAGACTTTTTTTTCCAAGATTTTTTTCACTTTGTGCCTGTTTCTGCTCCACTTCAGACTCTGTTGCACATTGTACTGGAAGGCCAGGGCCATCCCTCCCAGTACTGAATACTGCTGCAGAGCACTGTGAGCCAGCCAGGGTGGGAGGCTTTGAAAGGGACACCAAGCTGAAGAGCAAGTGCTCCTCATCTTCCAGGGACAGGCAGGGGAGAGATAAAATGAGACCACATGCCTCTGACACAGTGCAACTCACAGGCAGAGTGCTGGTGAGACAGAAGGCAAAATTCATTGCTCTAGGAATCGGGAGGGTGGCTTCCTTTCTGGGGGAAACACCAGGGACTCCAGGGTGGAGATGACCATTAGGTAGGCCTTCCAGTAGGATCAGAAATTCAAAAAGGAGATGTGCAGTCTTCCTTCAAAGTGGGTAGATGCTTCCTATGTTCTGAGAGCCTGGTTGTACAGTATACACATCAGGCTTTCTAATAACTTTTCTAGTTGGACACTAACCACTAGGGGCTAGGTTGGGAACCACAAGCCTGAGTCTTGGTTTTGATGCTTCCCTGGACATAAGTTGTATAAGTCCTACCCATTCCCTGAACCTTGGCTTTGCACCCCTTGTGAAATAGGGGTGTGATCTTGGCTGTGTGTAATGTTGCTCATGAGTTTCTGGTTAGGATTACATTAAGTTAATATATGCAAAATTATTTGCAGGCTACAGTGAAATATAAAAACAATATTTGTTCTCACTATTCTTATTGTTGGTACAAAAACTAAAAATAAGCAATTCCGTGTGCTTCTCATTTATCTAATAACCTTGTTTTGAATAATTACTGGGGACAGGCACTGGGAACACAAAGATGACTCTCAACTTCCATCACTGGAGTCTGAAAAGTCTAGGGAAGGCGACGATGGCTACAATTGATGGTATCAGTTTACTGCACCAGGACGAAGACTGGGCTACAGTTTACTGGAACTCTGCTCTTTTTCGGTGGTAATGCGGGTAGATGGCAATGCTGGTGAGAAGAATTTCAAAACCAGAAATAAGCCAGGTGTGGTGGTGCATGCCTGTAATCTCAACACTATGGGAGGCTGAGGGAGGAGGGTCACAGGTCTGAGCCCAGCCTGGGCAGCTTGAGGATCTAGCAAGAATCTGTCTCAAAATAAGAAGTAAAAAAGGGTTGCAGATGGAGCTCAGTGTGAAGGCCCTGGGTTCAGTCTCCAGAAGTACAAAACCAAACCCAACCCAGAATTCAGCTGATGTGCTCCAGCATATAATGGGACTAAAGGGGTAAGGATTCTTTCTTCTTTTTCTTTTTTTTAAATTTGAGCTTATCTTCTGGTCCAGGACCTTTTATACTCACTCATTTTATAACAAGCTAGGTATTATAATGCTCATTTTATAGATGAGGAAGTGCAGACTTAAGGATGCAGGGTAATTTTCCAAGGTTTTTAAAGCTAAAAACATTTACAGCTTGTTTTATGCCAAAATTTAAACTCAGGTTGTCTAATTGCAAGCCTAGTTTCCCTGTGCCCTTGCTGCTTCTTCATTAGCCAGCGTTTTCACAGAACTCATTCGTGCTGATGTTAATGACCTTCTTACTTGGGCTGGTTTTCCCAGGAGCGCGACTGACCTATGATGAGAAGTTGGACAGTACCTCTTCATCGTCATTTCTTCTTGCACGTCCTTTCTCTCCCACTAGTTTCTCCTGACTTTACTCTCTCCTTCAACTCCAATGAAACTGCCAAGGAGGAAAGAACCCAACAAAGGAAGAGCTTGCACAAGGAGCTCCCTGCGTCCTCAGCCCACAGCCTATGTGTCCTAGGACAGAACGCGCGGAAAGAAGGAAAACTTTGCGTACAGTTCTGTACACAAACGAGTCCATGTAGACAAAACAGATCTATTCTCTACTTTTTTGTGGAATTGTAAGTAATCTCAAAATATGATTTCCAAAGCCAAGAAAGTGAAGAGACATGCCCAAGGTCACACAGGAGTGAGTGGCCAAGTCTGGACTGGACACCAGATCTCTCTGCTGACCAGGTCAACCCAGGCCAGCAAGGCTTTTCCAGTAAATAAATTGCTCTTTAGCTTTTCCTATGAGCAGCTCAACTTACGTGAGCTCATGACCCTTTCCAGAAGCTAGTTCAGGGTTGGTGTCTCTGCGGAGCCAGGAAGCCAGGGCCTCCTCCTCGGCCTTGGCTTTGGTCAGCTCATGCCCCCATCTAAAGAACAGGAAGTGGCTTCAATTTTAGCTCTGAAAGCACATTCTGGGGGTGGGAAAGGGGGATTTGGGGAAGAAAGTTCCTGTACGTGATGGTCAAAAGCGATCAGTAGATGCTGTACTCTGGCTTGAAGAAGGGGAAGATATAAAATCAGACATTTAGGGGAAGATGCAGGTTGATCTTGAGTCCGTGGCGGGGAGAGGGGAGGCATATGCTCCACTCCCTCCCTTCTCTGTTCTGATCGGGCTGGCGCTGGCTGCTGGGCGAGTGCCCAGGCAGAGCACCAGGGTGGGAGAATTCGGAGGAACTTTACACAACTTTGGTGCTCCCCCCCACCCCGCCTCCCTGCTAGCGCTCATAACTTCCCCTGCCAAGCGAGGAAGGAGGAACACATTATTCAGTTTAATAATTTATACAAATTGAAAAGCTTACTATACAAAATAAAGGGGCCTTCCGTGGACAACAGAGAAATAAAAATTCCTGTATCCTCCCTTAAAGGATGGAGGCATGGGGGTGATGTTTCTTGATGACTTCATCCAGGAATAAAGCAACCTGACTGTCTAAAACATGGGTACAAACAAGCAAGTCACTTTGATGGTAAGCCAAGCATTGTCTGTTGCTACTGGCAGGATCACATCCAACCTTAGCACTTATAGCCCGGGACATCCAAGAACACAGGCCCAGATCCACGCCATTCGAGGAAGAGATGGTGGGCATTCATTTGCCTCTATCAGTGCTTCTCAAACCTAGCAGCCTATCAGAGTCATCTAGTGAACTCATTACAAATCGAAATTTCCAGGAAGCAACCTAGAGATTGATCAGATAGATTCAATGGAGTCTGGGAATCTTCCTTTTCAACAAGCAAGCCCCATTTCAGAACCGATGATCTGATTCAACCCCATGCATCTAGCTATCAAAGCTTTTACATGAGATGCTGGCTTTACAGCAAAGGAACCTGAAGTGCCAAAAAAGAAAGAAAGAAAGAAAGAAAGAAAAGCTTGGCAGTAATATTTAGACTAGAACTAAGTGCCCTGAGTGCGGGTATGGGGTCTTGGACAGTGCCTTACACACACTTCTGTCCTCCGGCCCCTCACTGGGCTGCTGCGAACCCATGAAGATCAAACAGTCCACAGAGCGACCGGCTGCCGGCTTTGACTGAGCCCCCGTTCCTGTCACTGTGGAAGCGTCTAGGCGGTTGTGGGAAGGTCGTTTTCAGGGTGCTCTCAGAGAGCTGCCTTCTGTGTTCTGCGGGGTACAAGTGGAGGGACCAGCTGAGGGCCTCTAAGGCCCACTGCTCTATCATTCCAGGCTGAAAGAGCAGCGGGCTCATGAGGCAGCTCGCTGCGCACAGGACGCAGAGCGGCAGAGTGAGAGGGAGAGTCACAAAAGATGAGTCTGGCCGGCACATTGGTGCACGCCGCCATCCCAGCACTCTGGGAGCCTGAAGCAGGACAATCCCAAGTTTGAGTCTAGTCTTAGTGACATAGGGAGGTGCCAAAATGAACAAAAAATAAAAATGGGCTGAGGATGTAGCTGAGTGTGGGGCTCTGAGTTTAATCCCCAATGCTGAAGAAACAAAACAAAACAAAAAGTCTAGGAGCTAGGGGCAGGCCAGGCCATGTGGGCTCCAGGTCACACTAAGACCCTTCGCTTTTACTCTGAGCCACCGAGAGACTTTCAGCAGAGGAGTGGCCTAATCTGACGTATTTCCACAGGGGCGAGAACAGACTTTACCTAGCAGGGCGGCAGCAGGGAATTTGGAGAGGAGGCTCTGCAGTCATCTGGGGGACAGAAGGCCACATCTCTGGTCAAGGTGGTAAGAAGGCGAGAAGTGGTTAGATCCTGGATATTTTTAAAAAGTAGAGTTCATAGATTTTCTCACAGACTGGATTCGAGACATGAGATAAAAAGAGGAGCCGTGGACGGGGCCGACGCTTTGACATGGGTACCAGTAAGTCCGGAGTTGGCATTAACTGGAAAGGATAAGGCTCGGAGGAGGGATAGCAGGCGTTCATGGCGGACACCCAGGGCGTGCGGTGTCTGTGACACGCAGCAGAGGAATCTCGCACAGGCTGCTGGGCACACGAGCACGAGGCTCAGGGACGATGGAGACAGGCTGGCTGCATCAGGGGCACACACGTGCTATTTAAACAGTGTCATGACTGGATGAGGTCATCGAGGGAGAAAGTACAGAGAGAAGAGAAAAGAGGGTCAAGGACTCTGCGTGGTGTCCCTCTGACATCTATAGGACAGGGAAAAAAAAGATTGAAAAGTGACCAGTGAGGCCGGAAGGAAGCAAGTAGAGTCCGAGAAGACAAAGTGGTTTTAGGAAGAGGGTGTGTCCAGCGGGGTCCAGTGCCACTGCGGGTGAAGGGAGATGAAGGCCGAGAAAGGGGTGCTGCATGTAGACACTGAGGACACTGGCAAGTGTGACAATAGCAGCATCCGACACACCTGGCCTTATGGCGTCTCACAGTTTCACTACTGGCTGTCTCTACTCCATTTCTGTGAATCTTGCCTTCCCAGTTAGCTTCTAAACTGCAGCAGCAGGGATGATGAGTCAGCGCGGCCTCCCAGAACACACCGTCCCCGTCAGGCTTGAGGCCTCCTGGAGTCTGCAGAGGTCCAGCTGCGGTTTGCCAGCACCGCCCCCCTAACCGGGCAACTTGCCTCACGCCTGCCTTACCTTGGACGCAGAATTTCAGTTCCTTCGGGTCAGTGATGCTCTTCCTGCTTTCCCGGATCACAGCCCTGTTCTTCTTGGTTTCTCCCCAGAGGTTGGTGCCTCCGTACATACTGGGAATGTTGAGAATGGCGACGCCTTCCAGGAAGACGTTGCTCAGGTCCACCTCAACTCCATCACACTGGGGGCCAGAGAGAAAAGGCCATCTGTTAGCATGCTCTGAGGGTGGTAACCCAAGGTGTCCTCTGTGTGTGTGTGTGAGAGAGAGAGAGAGAGAGAGAGAGAGAGAGAGAGAGGGACTGGGGCTCTCTTCAAGGATGTGGCAGGTCCTCAGCCACCACCCTGTCATTGTCAGAAACTGACTTCTTGGGCAAAACTGTGCAAACTCAGTGCTTTAATCCGTGCAGTGAGATGGGGAGATCCAGCCCTGGTGGGCTCCGGAGAAGACGACGCAAGACTTCCATGGGTCTAGAAGTGTTCTAGGGATGGATCCTGTCTTAGTTTCTTTTCTCATTGCTGAGTCAAAATACTCAACACCCAAAGCTAAAGGAGGAAAGTTTGATTTGGCTCACAGTTCATAGAGGTTTCAGTCGGCTGACTTCAAGGCAGGGGGCATGGTGGAGGGGCATCGTAGAGGACAAACAGCTCATTGCAAAGCAGGGTGGGGAAAAGGCAGCAAGTAGTAAGCAAGGGATCAGCAGCGACAATGGCAGCTTTCTGCCCCTTTTATACTCTATCTGGGCTGCTGGGTTTAGGGCTGTGCCAAGCCAATCAGTGGGCTTATTAGCAATCAGACACCCTTAATCCCAGCACCCTTCATTTTAGCATTGCACCAGCAATCAATCCCAGCATCACGCACTCCAGATCTAGCGACTTCCGAAAAGCCCCACCCATGATGGCACGAGGCTCTGGGGGGACATCTAGACACAAGCCATGACAGATCCCAAGTCAATTGCCAAACTGTTCTCCACGTCAAGCTCATTATTATCGCCTCTGTCCCTTCCTAACCAACGTGAAGATTTACAGTGACACCGAATCCAGAACCTGACACACATAGATTCGCAACAAATGACAAAAAATAGTCATTTCATTCCCTCTTATTTCATCCCGCCTGTGAGAAGTACAAGATTTTAAGATTTGGAAAGCTCTCAGGTTTCGCCTGTCTCCCATATCTGTACTGTAAGTGCAAATCTGGCATATGCGCTTGCTGAGGTAGCAGAGTTTCCTTCTCAGCCTCTACCACCCACACCCTCAGCAGGTACAGAAGGCCTTCTAGCTTCAATCTGCGTGAACCCCGCCCCCCTACTCTAAAGCAGCCCACTTTGGCATAAAGCTCACCGATCCAGCAAGGAATGTCTTGGCTCTGATCTTCTGTCCTCAGGACTATAAGTCATACTTCATTTACAGAAGAACAAACTGGACCCAGAGAGGTGAGCTGTGTACCCAAGATTACACAGATGATAAATAACGGAGCAGGGATTCAACCTGCGGAAATTTGACTACAATGTCCATGTTCTTTATCTTGCTTATTGTGAGAAAGGAAAAATCAAGAGCATACTGTAGAATCTACTGTCCATAAAGTCACCTACTGCCACGGTTTCACTGTTTCTGCCAAAACCAATGGTGACGGCTGATTGCCATTGTAATGGCGTGAAGAGGTAAGGCCACTGGGAGGTTATCAGCGTTAGATGTGGTCATGTGTATGGGAGCACGATTGCATTAGTAGCTTTGTAAGGAGAGGAGGAGAGTGGTGTAGTCCCAGCCACTTGGGAGGCTGAGGCAGGAGGATTGCAAGTTTGAAACTAGCTTGGGCAACTTAGGGAGACCCTGCCTCAAATAAAAGAATCAAAAGGGCTGGAGATATAGCTCAGTAATAGAGGGCTCACCTAGAAGGAAGGAGGGTTCAATCCACAGTATTGGAAAACAAAAAAAGGAAGAGAGACCCATGTGCTGCCTTTGACCTCTGTAGAATGTCCCCACTAGCAAGAAGGACCTCATCACATGTCACCCCTTCCCTCCATCCTGGACCTTCAGAACTGTGAGCAGAATAAACCTCTATTCTTTATAAATCACCCAGTCTGTGTTATTCAGCTATAGCAATAGAAAATGGACTAAACTTCCTATAAACTCACCCGCCAGAGCTTTCAGCCATCCATACTGCTACCATGTATACTGCCTCATCTCCTGATGTCTTTGACGTTCTTAAACGATGCTATCCCGTCATCCTCCTGACTTGTTGCCCAGCTACAGAACAAGCTGGTCTCCTAACTAGGAGCTTATTTCTTCGCTGAGAAGTTTGGATACTTTGAAAGCTCTCCTTAGGTGGAGCTACATGCTCTCTTCTTGCTTCCACGCGTGGGTCTCCTTTCTGAAGGCAGAATAACCATCTTTCTCCTCCAAGGACCTGGCCCATCAGACACAGGATGACAATGACAATCATCACTGGGCCTGTGCGTGAAGCACCTGCCACCCGCCACATCAGCTTTTCTGGACATCTCATTGATTATCTTCATAATACTCCTTCAGTTACTGTTATCACACCCTCTTTACATTTGGGGAAACTGAGGCATAAAGGAGGTTAATTTGCTCAGTGTCGCACAACTGACACATAGAAATGCACAGATCTGACAGCAGGCAGTCAGAGCCTAACTCTTAATCACCCCTTTATTCCTCCTTCCTCTCACACCAGTTTGGTTGTGCGTCCTCTGGGTTGAGAACGGTCAGTTCTCCCGAGCTTCTTCTACGGGACGCGGTTTTCAGACATTCTCCCATCCGGGCTGCCCTGATCTGCACACACTCCAGTTTGTTACTTACTGTTCCAGCAGTGACAGCAATACCAGCGACAGGATCTGACAGGACAGGTGGCAATGACACCAGCACTTCCTGGGATGAAATTCTATGACACTATCATGCCCTAGAAATGAGATAATGTGCAAAGCCCATGGAAAAGCTGAACACATGCCGTCTGTTACCGGTACCCTGACTGGTAAATATAAAAGGTGCACAAGCCTGCTCAGCCAGCTCTTCCCTACCCTGAATTTGTGAAGGTTTTCGTTTTTTTAAAAAAACTTAGATTTAGGGCTTTATGTCAGTATCAGTTAATTTCACCTGGCTTTCCATCCACGCCTCCTCTAGCCCAATCGAATCTTCATTCTGTGACCCCTTGTCCTACCTCGCCTATTATTTGGGGATGAAGTCACTAAGACATATAAAAGGGCAAAACCACAGACCAGGCCCTCTCCTTGGTCACTGTAACACAGCACCCAGGGTGCACTGGTAGCCCTCAGGTGTGACTGTTCTACTGGGGCTGCATCTTCTGGAGTATACTGTCACCAGCTCACCTTTTATTACAGGGTGGAATCCCAGAATTTAGGAGATGAGTGAGACCTCAGGGAATATGCTTCATTGCTGTAATTTAGATGGAAACAGTCCCTGGATGTCTCATGTTTTCAGAGGTGGGACTTTACAAGTCAATTGGATCATGAGGGCCCTAACCTTATTCATGGAACAATCCACTGATTCAGTTCATAGCCGGATGAGCAA